>JASAMX010009537.1:0-124628 GCA_030248175.1 Microlaimidae sp. YZB2_3 | reverse complement strand
GAATTTTGTGTATCCAAATTTTGTTTAGTTTGTATCTATGTTATTTTTTATAGCACAAAATTGTTTACATTATTAACAATTGTCATCATTTGGCAATAATGACAATTTATAACCTTGTTTGCTATGGCAACGATTAGTATCCTGACAACTTTAATCAATAACCTCCTTTTGTTTATATGCTTAGCTTTAATTTTTAAGTTTTACCTGCGTTTTTCATGGCGTCGTTTACTATTAAAAACATTTTAATTGGAACTGTTAAAAGCTCATGATCGGAGGTGTGAGTGTACAAGGAGCTATTTTATTTGAATATCAAAAATGAAAAAATAGTAAAAACGAGTGCAAAAATGGGCCCAAGACTTAATTGTGGTTTAAGACTTCTAAAATACTGTTTGTTTGTGTTCAATTTGGTTTTCTTTGTAAGTTGCTTTCATTTATTGTTTAATCCTCACAAAATTTTTAGGAGTAAAATAAACTAATATAAGCTTAAAAATGGACATTTAATACAACAAGTCAAACTTTCGAACAAATACCTCATATCAGTCACATATTTCATCAAGTTTTTTCGGTTGGTAATGCTTTAATTTTTAAGTATATTTAAGCCACTTAAAAATCAGTTTATTTTTAAACAAATATTACCCTTAACAAATAAACCATACTTAATTGGTATTGTAGTTGCACCCACCGCACTACTTTCTGGTTTTAAAATTGGCTGAACATTTTTTTATTTAAACATTTTAAATTAAACACACTTTAACATAATTAATGAAATTATTTTTTATACAATTTAGATTGCAGGTGTAATCTGTCTTGGTTTGGGCATATGGTTTTATTTGGACGGTGGGGAACACTTGGGAAAGATAGTTGTGGCTACAGAGGAAGTAACGAATTTCTTGGATGCCAACGTTAATAAAGAACACATAGACAAGGCAAAAAGTTTAGGTAAAAATATTATTGGTTCAATTATCGAAAACAAAAAGCAGTTCCTATTAAATGAAAGATCGCTTACACGGATTATATTACCTAAGTTAAGCCTTTGTCGCGTCTGCCAGAGGTCTTACTACTTTTCCCTCTAGATGCTCTATTTTAATTTAACTGGTATCTTTTTAGTTTGTAAAAAATAGTTTATGTTTGCACAAAAAATTCGTGCACTGGCCAAAAATTGGAGTTTTGAGCTGTAATATCTCACTAACAGAACCAGGGATTTGTACTGAACTTATATCTGAGAATAGCTTAGATTTTTGTTTATCCGCCTAAATGGCTAAAAAAGTTTTTTTAGAAGATTAGTTCTTAAATTTTTAAATTTATTTTGATTTAAAACATTAAAAATTGGTCCAACTGACACCATAAAAACGTGAAAACAATTTTTATTGAAATTTGCAATTTTTAAAAAGAATATAAAATGCTTTGAGCATTTTTAATTATATTTTTTAAACAACATTTTGTTAAAAAATAAAAAAAGTGTATGCGATTTGATATTTTTAAATTACAAATTAATCCTCCAACGGGACATGTCTTAATTGGGAAGATCTTCAAGATTCCCGGCAAATCCGGTTTTCGGTTTTTTCCTTCAGAAACTTGAAAGCCGGATTTTTAAGTTGTGTAATTTAACAAAAGTTATATTAGATTTAAAATTTTTTGCAAGCTAAAATTTTGTTGTTTGTTTTAAAGAATGTTAAAAACCCAAGAAATAATTGTAAAAAAGCGACAACATAAAATTTATCAAATTAAATGCTGGATAAATAAGCTCCAAGTAACTCTCACTTAAGGAGCAGAGTTGTGGAGTTATTTTATCTTTAAACGATTGAACCCTAGGAGGACAATATTCCGGGTGTACCGAATTTTTACGTCTTTTAACATCTATCGTCTTCAAAATCCTTTACCTAGATAAAGTTTTGCTTAATTTCTAAGTTTTGCTTGGGAAAAGTCAGATTTGTTTGTTTTAGTCGTAAAATGTTCGGTTTTTATAACAAGGGCGAAAAACTCGTCGTTTAAAAGTCACTGTAACCAAAGAAAAAATAGGTAAACTAAACTTTTAAAAAGTACATTTATGAAATCGCTCGCACCCAAAAGACGAATTTTTCGACAACGAAATATTGAAAGACTTAATTTAAAGGACGAAAGTTCCGAGAACCGATATTATGGGAAAAGAAAATCACTAATTAGAAACTGCTTTAATTATTTTTAAACTTCTAAAAGGGCTAAAAAGCCAAAACAACATGATTTCATAATATAAAAGTTTTTATATTGTGTGAAAATTCTAAACAACACTGATTTTTGAAGAGTTTATTATATAAGTCAATACAATATGTTGTTTTTTATAGCTGCTAATGTTGCTGTCGTAAAAAACACGGGATTAATACTTTCTGTAGCTGGCGGTTTAATATTTCTTGTGTCGTTTTTGGGTTGTTGTGGTGCTGCCAAAGAATGGAAATTTCTGCTAGGCTTGGTATGGTAAAAACAGATCTCACTAAAAGCTATTTGGTTGTCTGTAACAAATATTTTAAAATAATATTCAAACTGAACTAACTTGACTTAAATTATAAACAAAATTACTTCGAAAATTATTAAAAACAAATTTATTATTTTTATTATATTCTTTTTCGTCAATCATGAGCTTGGCTAAGAATACAGTATCCAAAGAAAATATTTGTGACGTTTTACTTTTCCCTTAATAAAAATATCGCTATTTCCGGCAAAAACCCTTCCAAAATTTAGGTCATCGCCCTAAAATTTGAGGGTTCTAGTATTAAACACACTGAAATTAAGTTTTTTGCCCAATGCCATTTCACCCAAAATTTACGATTAAAATTTTTTATAAGTTTATTATAAATGTAACAACCCATAACCGAACGCGAAATGCGAAACACGACACACTGTGTTTGGAGGTTGAAAAAAAATTACCGACACCAGGATTCGAACCTGGGTCTTAAGTTTTCTTAAAGTAAAAGCCCGTTTTTTTCAGTCCATACTATAACTGCTATTACTTCTTTGCGCTACCAGTATACCAACAGGATAGTTGTTAGTTATATCAAGAATATATAACAGAAGAGAATGTCCGGCTGTACACTAAATTTTTCAAATAAATTTTGCTGGAAAAGTCGAAGATGCAGGAAGTGTCTTTTTTTGTTGTGCAAAAATAATGGAAGTGCGAAAATAAGCAGCATTGAGTGATAAGAAAGTCGCAATTTTTTTTCGCAAAAAAACTAACGCTGTGTTAAAAATAGTGGCGTGAGAAAACTATAGCAGAAAATGCGGATTTTTACTAGAAAAGTGTCATAAAAGTTTAAAAGTGGACTTTTTAGCAAAATTTTGGTTAAGAATTTAATGCACGGTCGGTCATTTTCTTGTCTTATATATTCTTAAATACTGTAGATTATAGTATTATATATTTTTGGTTATTTCTTTTATAATCTATTATATTCGCGCGTAGTTTTAAATCATTACTCCAAAAAGGAACTTTCGACATCACAAAAGCCAACTTAATTTGGCTGTGTATATATTTTTTAATAATTATGTACAAAGTTAATTACAGTATAATTTTTGTACTTTATGATGTTTTACAAAAAACAACTTATTTTAGTATTGCCTGGCTTTGATTACAATATTCGTTGTTGAAATCGGCTGTGGAATATATCTCTACATAAATGAGCAAGACGTAAGTTATGAAAAAAAAAAAGTTATTTAATTACGGCAAATGATTTAGTTTTAAAAACCCTTAATTTTGGTCGACTGTTAAAAATTATTGCTTCTCAGTTATACTATTTTATGGATTTAATAATTTAGAGTTATAGATGTGTCGAATCATTGGTCTCAAGCGAAGCCGAGTATAAATTCAATTTGTGCACATTATAATAGTTAGCAAGTAGTTTATTGCCCTACCCAGAGACATAATCACTAAGAAAGCCTTATATTGTCAAACGTCCCTTCATTTTCTCCTTTGTGTTGATACAATGTTGAATTTGAATTTTCCGTGAGGTCAGTCAGTTCACAATAACATTGACGCATTTTTGCGTTTTCACGTTTAATATAACACGTCAATAAGAAATGTCTCAAACTTATTGCGGTATTGATTTTTAAAACAATATTTTTAACATAATTTCAAAAAAGTAATGTGAAAATACTTATTAACTCGTCTAAAATATATTAGACGCATCTACAAAATCTAAGCTACTGTAAATATTAAGTTTGTTTTTAAAAAATTAAAAGCTCGTTGTCATATGACATAAGTTATAAAAAATACAATGAAAAAAATAAACAAGAAAAAATTAAACAGGATCATAAACCATTATTATCTGTATTTCTTATAATAATAAGCATTAATTATCATGGAACTGTATTATATTATTATTTGTGATGTTATCTCAAATAACAAAATATAATTTAGATTGAAAAGGATATAGGTATGACTATTAATCATTACAATTATACTGAAGAAGGAAAGCCAAACATCATCATGAAAACCTGGGAAGAGATTATGCTACACGTATATTTTTTAAATTCTTTCTACTATAATAACAATGAATTAAATAAATCTTTAATGAAACCAAAAAATATTAGCAAATATTAAATTTTATGTTGCTGCAAAAAAGGGACCCATTAAAAAACCAACTGATTTTTTGCTAAACACTTTGGTGCTCCTAAAATATTAGTATCAATGTTAACATTAAAGGGTTGTGTATTTCGAATCACAACACTAAAGTTATATTAAAGTGACGGACAGTTAAGAATTTTGTTGGCAAATAAATGGATTTAGAGTCGATGGAGCCTTGGGAACTTGGAGCCAAAAATATGGAATTTGGAGCCGTAAGTAGGGAACTTGGAGCCAAAAATAGGGAACTTGGAGCCGTAAGTAGGGAACTTGAAGCCGAAAATAAAAATCGCTAAAACGTTTACCTAAGCCTAAGCGAAACCCAAATCTAACCTCAAACCAATTTTTTCTTAAAGGCTCCAAGTTCCCATTGCTCGTGGCCCCGTACCAATAAATGAGTCTGCGATAGTGTGGCCTCACAATTATTAGGCTAGAGCAGACACAAATGATATAAAACACGAGAGCCCCAGAACTATGTAGTGCGTTCAATTTGAACTTTGAAATAGGTCAGGAATCGTGCAATAGCTTTTTTATTTCTGTACAAAATAAAATTTTTATTTAAGAAAATGCGGTAAAAAACTGAGAAACAAAAATCGTAATTTAACTTTTTTTGTAATATGTAATTCACATTATGGACGTCGAAAATTAGAATCGAGACATGAAGGAAACAATTAAAATTGTACGGTAATGACGTTTAAAAAAACAAATAAAAACGCAAAATCTTTTTTTAACTCCGCCTTTTCACAAAATATACAAAAATTAACTAACTTTATCGTTAAAAAAATTTCATTTGGGTTTCAAATTAAAAGTAATTTGATAAATAATCATTAAAATACATATTTTTAACTTTATTATTAAACCGCTTGAGTGAAAAATTTTGAATGGTTTTGTTGTTAAATAGTGGATTCAAAACTGCAATTATCGAGGTCAGCTAGATTTTTTGCCTATAAGTACATAATAAAATATAAAAGCTGCATAAATTATTGTAAAAGAAATCTTGAAATTTAATAATCAACCGAATAAAAAATATTTTATTTTTACAAGTTCTAGCTAAACAACGTACCATTTTTGTAAAGCTGAATTATAGTGTTAAGTAATGTGTAGTTTCATGGAATTTTAATACTTTGGCAATTATTCAATATTCACGTCAGGATTTTAGGAACCCTTAAATGTCATATAGTATTCGTGATCACGTATATATTTTGCCTTGTGGGAATGGTTGTGGGAGAAGCTAACAGAATGACTTTTATTCAATTAGCGCTTCGGAAAAATTAATCTCCAATGGATGAAAGATCTCCTTTTTCATAAGCACTAATTGGCTAAAAGTGATTCTATAACGTTATAACTCTGCAAAGAATATTAACACTGAACAATTTATGTTTAAATGGGAGGGTTTTGACTGTCGTATTCCTTTCAATTACTTTATAATCCCTTTCCAAGCCTTAATTAGCTGGCAATATACGAATTACTAATAAAAAACCTGGCAACACTTGAGGTCTTTGCAGTTAAAAACGTACATAGACAGTTATTTTTTAGACGATGCGTAATGTAAAAGTTAATGTCAAGTTTACGCGCATTGCGTTGTTTCTGCTATCATTAGCTCTTAAGTTTCAGCTTTGTCATGAATTGTTTCGCTAGTTTTATTGGAGCTGATATATTTGGGTTGGGATAGAAGCTTTGAATTTAATATTTACTTTCATTTCTGGATACTTTTTTCTTTTTTTTATTGTTTTATTTTAGTATTTTATCCGTAAACAGAATTATTTAATTATCTTTTTACTTTGGAATTTCATTATTTTATGTTTGCAACACGTTTTTTTTTCAGTTTGATTGCTGTGGCGTGTCAAGAAAAGCAGAGGAATGGAGAAACTCAGGGTGGTACTCCCATCAATTGAACAATCCGCAGAAGGATTTTCCACCGCCCTGCTGCGGGAAGAAGCAAGAGGGGACTGCGGTGTGTGGAAATGGTGAAATCTATGAAGTGGTATAAGTTTTAATTTAATTCAAATTTTAATTTTATTAACACTCCACGCCTTCTTCTTTGGCGAAAAATTTCGTTAGAGTAAAAATAATAGTATTTAAGTTTGTAGGAAAATGTTAAAAACGCGGTTATTTTTTATCAAATATTCTCATTGTGGCAACAATAAAAACCTCTCATTTTATTGGCGCTGATTAAGATACGGAAAAGGTTATGTACCGTAATTTTTTGACGGCGAAATTTTATTTTTTTATGTACATTAATTATAATTACACATAACACCACAAAAAACACTGTATATAATATATTTGGTGTTTTATGGATCATTTTGTTTTATACCAGACGTGTTTGACTCTAAAAATAAACAATTGAAAGCTTAAAAATAAAACTTAAAAATACCGTGAAAACGGAAATTAAACCCGAAGGCTATCTGGAAGCCACAAATCGAACAAGCCATGGGTTTTTTGCATATAATTTATAAACAGATATTAATTTGAGAAATGATCGTTTGATTTTTTGCTTTTTTTACAATGATAAGTGTCGATTTTTAAATTTGCTTTTTTAATAATCCCAATTTTATTTTTCATTTTTTCATTTGCAACAATTAATACAATAATGCAATAAACAAGAATGGATTGTGAGTATTTTTAAACAAAAATAAACAGGATTAAAAATAATTAATACAATTTTAAATAAAAATTAAATAAACAGTGCTTAATTTTCATTTGCAGGAAGAATTTGTAAGTTTCAGTAATGTTTAAACCATTCCAAATAATTATAAATGGACTGGTTGGCAGTTCTCCAAAATGAGAATTTGCTTATTTGTGGACCGAAATTCAGGTAAATTTGCAGTTTCAGAGTATTATCAAACTTTTAAGGCCGTTTGGAACACGCTATATTATTTCATAATAAAGTTTTCAAGGGGTTTTGCTAAAACACTTTCGTTTTTTGATTTGTCGCTATCTCGTGTCGTGGCGTTTTTCGGTTTAATAACCTAAATTCTATTCTTAATTATTTATTTTTTTTTTGGCCAAACATTTGAAAAATTGTTTTAGGGTTGTATTGAGACAATTACGGAAAAAATTAGCAGCAATCGAGTGGCTGTGATTTCGGTTTTGGTTGTAATTGCCATTTCACAGGTATTTTAAACATTTTATTTTTTATCCAGCTTGTGCTTGTGCTGAGAAAATAAAATACAATAAAAACACGATGGTAAAAAAACCCTCTCATTTAAAAGGATAAGTTGTTCAATGTTAAAGATCTTCACAGAGTTATGACTTTATAGAATCACTTTAGCCAATTAGCGCTTGAGAAAAAACTGAATTCCAATAAACGTAGAGATCTCCAATTTTTAGCTCCTCCCACAACCATTCCTAGAGCAAAACATATGACGTGATAACGAATACTATATGAAATTTTGAGGGTGCTTAAAATCCTGATCTGAATTAAAGAAAAACATAAAAAACACAATCCAAAGCATTTACGTAGTAAAAATTTAAAGAGGACATCCTACATGTAAAAAAACCAAATTCATTACTAATTGACAAATAAAATGAAATTTTGCAGCAAGATAGCGAATATAGCAAAAAAACTGAAATCTAAAATTTAATTTGACTGTGTTTTTTTTCAAACAATTCGTCTGTGTTGATTTTTTAGTCTACATTAAATTTCCACATGTAGCTACAATATTATAATTTTAAATTAAATAACCAGATTCCCTTAAACTTATAAACAATTTTTTTTTAATTTTCATCAATTTCTATCAGCAAGGTGTTGCTGGATTTTAAAACAAAAAAATACCATCTACTTTTACAGTCTCTATTTATTTCTTTAAAAACTGATAAAATAAGTTTTATAATTTAATCAATTTCAATGAGAAAAAACAATAATGCCTTTTAAAAGTCACCAACACAAAAAGATGGGCATTTTTTGTTTTTGGACAAAAATGATTGTGCTTATTAATAAATTTATTAGTTTTCAAATTAAAGAATTTGGAAGGAAAAATTTAATATTTAACGGCTAAAGTTGACTAATTTTATTTATTTTATGAAAAGGCGGCATTTTAAAAAATTGTGATGCAATTTGTTTTTTAAACATCATAACCGCACAGTTTCAATATTGGTCCTCTTATGTCCCCCACACATATTTACAAATCATATATGATTCAACCATAGAATCTAACGCCATTGTATTTACTTTTATAAATTTTAGAAGATTATAATGTAAAAATTAATGGTTATAATGAAATATACAAAAAAAAAAAACTGAGAGAAAACTAATAAAAATATCAGGACCGCTATCTTACTAAAGGTCAATCAAATAAAAAAATTTTTAACACAATTTACCTGTTATTTGGCGTTTTTATTGATGTATATTTTTTTTCGAATATTAAAATTTTTTTTGTGCAAGAACTAAATTATTCTTTATATCAATTAAATGTGCTTATTGTTTTTGAGTTTCGCGTAAGTAAGCCCTATGACTTGTACTGATTAATCCAATTTTTAGTCAGAAAGCAATGAAAAAATTTTAAAAACTTAAGGATTAAAATCATTGATTTTTGTCTTTCTGATCATCAAAATTTTTTCGAGGTCAGCTAGATATTATTTTTTGATAAGCAATAATTTTATATCCCTTGTGCAGCTCATATGAGCACCACCTTCTGTTTCTTTTTTAGTTTTTTAAAAAAGTAAATCATTAATCATGTTATAATAAATTTAAAATCTTTTCCTAAGTTTAAAGTAAAAAATTGTATAGCAAAGGAAAAAATTGTATAGCAAAGGAAAAATGAAGCGTTCTTATTTACAGTTTTTATCATAAAATTCGATAATATTCATCTAAAATTTAACGACAAATTCATTAACACCAGAGTTAATCTATATATAAATAAATGTAATGAGTTTGCGTCTATGTATATGTTTGTGTGTGTTCCCTAACTCCTCTCGAACCACCCATCAGATTAAGGTGAATGATCCCAACCTTTTGCAAAATAAAATATTTATTTATTCATTTAACATCTGTGTGCTGGACAAAGCAATTTTACCAAAAAGACGGGAAGGGATCATCCTTACTAACTACAAAACGAAATAAGTTAAATGAGATATCCTTGCAAAGCTTACAATTCAGAGAATTATCACAAAAGGATTGAATTTCGAAAAATTAGCAAATGAATGTGAGAAAAATAGATATAATTATTTGTCAGCTATAGGGCGGACACGGGCTACTTGTGTTTTAAAAATTCATAATTTTTGCATTTTTTAGGTTTTTGGAATAATAGTGTCGTATTGCTTAATAAAAAACGTTGTGGATTGATAAAACGAATAAGAACTCGTTGTGCTGCGGTTAAAAAAATAGATTTCTTGTCTAAATTTTTGATTCATGACTTTTCAGGTGAAGAAACAAACTTGGTATACATTTTAATATACATAACAGCAATGTAATAGCGTTAATATTTGTGAAATTTTATCGTTTAAAGCTAATAAAAAACATTTACTACGTTGACCAAATTAGAACTTGCTTTTATACATGCTATTTAGTAATGCTGTTTCAATGTTGTTTGTTAATGTGTTGTTTTAAATGTAATGTTGTAATAAAATAATAACACGATGATGATCTTGGAGTCACAATAGGAACTTAGAGCCCTTAAGAAAAAAATGGTTTGGGTTTAGATTTAGGGTTTCTTTTAGGTTTAGGTAAAAGTTTTAGCGATATTTAATTTCAGTTCCAAGTTCCCAACTTAAGGCTCCATGTTCCCCATTTACGGCTTAAAGTTCCCTATTTTTGGGTCCAAGTTCCAGCTCAAAGTTCTCAAGGCTCCATCGACCCTAAATGGTGATAATCAAGTTTGTTAATTTAATAATTTAGTGATGTTCCTATTTCTCTGAAATTTCGAGCTCTGAAGCAAAGCATTTTGAGCTCTTGGGTATCCTGAAAGCCCTAACAGTTTTTTTAAATGTTGTAAATTAAACAAAATTATATCAAAAATCTTAAAATAGTCTTAAAATACGCATAAAATTAAGTTCAAAACTTTTTTTAAGAATAAAAATAAAATTTGAATATTACTGATTTAAGAGGCGGAGATGTGGAGCATTTTTGCTTTAAATATACGTAACTTCTGAAATAATACTTAAGGGTAGGAACATCATTAATAACAATGTTATCTATTAAAAATAAAACCCCAAAAATGTGAAAAATCGTGTTCAATTCAGTTTTATAACACACAATTTTTCTATCAGTTTCATGTTTTTATTGTTTTGTCGAATTATGTACATAACTGTCTACTTATAAATCGGGAGCCGCATTCACAAAGCATGAGTCGGGTTAGGAAAAAATAGTAATCGCCACTCTTATTGGCTATTAGGACACTATAAGCTTAGCGTTCGAGTGGTCTTCAAGATTGTCATTGTCTATATTTTCCACGTAGCCAAAGTTGAATTAACGTGTATTCTCCATCCTAAGTTAATCGCTCTTTATGAATGCGGCTCCTGCTGATTTTCGTATTGTATTTATTGCCCTTAAAAAATATAATAAAAAAACATTAAGTAATCATAACACAATCCAAAACACAAGTTTAAAAAATTTATTTGGCGACAATTTTTACTTAATAAAACAGCCAACAAAAATTGAATTTTTTAACCATAATAATAAAAAATTAAGGCGTGAAGCACAGAAAAAGACACCATTTCAGTTCTTTGGCAGTTTATATAAAGAAGTAAGCGTTTAAAATACAATGTTTTTGTACAAAACCATTCGCAAATATCATTAGTACTAAAATTTACAAAACAATGCAGTACGTAACAAGTGAAAGCTACTAGTTTTGGTCACTATGAAGGGTATAACATTAAATCATACAAAAACAAACAAAAAAATGTATATTACACATTAATCTGTTCATGTCATAAAAATGAATAAATTTTAACTTGAAATAGTTGCACTAAGAGATAATGTGGCACTAACTTAACAGCAGTAAATAGAACAATTAATGTTTTAAAAGTTTATAATTCGAATTGTAATAACCTTAAATTATTGAAGGTACTACACTGTAAATGAAATATTATAAAATAGTTTATAAATCTTAAAGCTTTGTTTGCATATCAAATTGAATTTTGGGTAGCATTTTACTTTAAAACTTAATTATTTTTAACAGCAGTTCGGCAATTTATAAATGAAACATTTATACAAAACAAATATTTACTATATTTTTTCAAAATCTTGACATATTTGACTTTTGAAAATTAATAAAATTACTACTTTTTGGCGAGCTTTATTTAATATGCTATTGGGCAGTTATATTACTCCATACACATTGAAAAATGTAGATAATGTTTTTCTAAAATCACAAATTTAACTATTTATTAACGTCTTGCTTCAAATAAGTAAACTGAATGCTTATTAAAAATTAAACCGATCACTTTTTGCTGAAAAAACTTAGTCTTTTTCAAAACATAAACCTTAAAAACATAGAATCCGTTTTGCACTTTTTGACATAAAAATTAAATCACTAGTTTATACGCGTCATGCAAAGCAAAACCTGTCTTGTCCTAAAATAGGCAAAAACTCAAGATTAATTTTTGGTTTTTTTATACTAATAAGTTATTCCTTACCAAGTAAGTTCTGAGAAACTAAATATTGAAATAAAACTGATTTATTTTAGTATTTCAACTACAAAATTTATTTTAAATCAGAGGAATAATTTTAAATACTATTTTGATTGTCATTAATTAGTAGCGTCCTTGTTTTCTTCACTATTGTATCTATAATATTAGGCGATAGTCTTTGCGTTTTTAGACAAGAACAGTTAGTTACCAAGATCATATGCAACCGTCCTGAATTGTATTCAGAGTCAGTTATAAAAATCCGGGGGCAAAAAAAAGTTTGACAAGAGTCAGAGAGGGCTCTCATAGGCGACCTCGAACCGAACTCACACTCCTGTGCTGTCTATAGTGGCTGCTGCTGCTGCCGGGGGAGGGGCTGGCGGAGACTAGTCCCCCGGCGCTGCGCGCGCTCATTGGTGCGCTCGGTGTGCTGGTGGGCGTGTAATAGGTGGCGCTGCTGCTCCCCTTGGCCTCGCTGTGCGCCCGTTGACAGACAAAAATGGCGACTATGAGCGACACCACGCAGACCACCACGAAAATTGCCAATATGGCGATGGCGATGTGGGTGTGAATACACAGCTGGCCGCTTTTCGGTGAAACACCGGCTATAAAAGTAAATAGTTTTTATTTACAGTATAATATAATTGTATTTCAACGTAAATTTCCAATAACGCTTGTTGGTAATAAAACAAAAATTTTCGCTTACAACTAAAAAAACCTCTCAACTTAACAGGTAAGTTACAAAAAATTTAAAAAATAAGGCGAAACTTTAAGGTTTTAAATATGTTGAATTTCTAATCTTTAAAAATTTTCACATTTCAATCGTACACTATACAGTAAACATGCTTTGTAAATTATCTGAGATAAAATCGAATAGTTATTTATTATTTTAACCTTTGAGTCTGGGTTCTTGGCAAATGTTTATAAGACGTAATCATACAAAAGTTATTTTACGATTTTTAGTTACCGTTGAACATCAAGTTAAAAAAGTGTGTTGCAATAATCGGACTTTATTGAACTTAAAACTCAAACTAAAAAACAATTCAACAGTAATTTACGTTTAGTTTAATTTTCCATATAAAGTCAAAGAAAGAAATTACAGAAGTTCTAATTGCTCAAAAAATATGTCATTAAAGAATAAAATTCCGGTTTGCTTTGTTTTCTGTGTCAATAACAATCATTATGACGTTGGATTTTGGTGGTATTTCCAAGAATATTGGCAAGTGTTTTTCAAAAATAAATAATTGTAATAGAGGACTAAAATATGCTCCTTAATAACCTATATAAAATTAACTAAAACTAATAACGCCCAATTAATTTCTTATCATTAGATAGAATTACCTATATTAATGGAATCCTTGCGTGCGGCTGGAATGTTAATAACATTTTGAGGTTTTATCCTGATGATGGCCGTAAGGTTATAATTTTCTTCTTTGTCAGGCGACAAATGCTGGAGGTCTAAATCAGAAGGACCGATTTGTCGTCTTACCAGTGAGGAGGAAGAATCGTGACCCCGCTTTCTGCGGTTATTTCCCGCGTTACATTGCTATAAAATATTGAATTTTAATTTGTATAAAAATTGTTTTATTATTTTTTAAATAATTAATATAATAATTAAATATTATATATATTTATATATTCTAGCACTATAGCTACAATTGTCGCCGATTCAGCTTGGGAGGTTGGTTTCTTCTGCCTGCAATTGCCAATAAAATCTATAAATTGCTCGCTTGTCGACGAAATCCACTCATACACATAATGGCAGGCAAAAATCATGTATAGGAAAGCACTTCCAATATTATTTTGCTAACGGAAAAGTTGGAACACATTGGGCCGATTGCAAAATAACTACTTAAGTTAAGTAAACTACTTAAGTGGTCGTGAGTATGTACATTTTATACAGATTCACTGCTACTTAAGTATCCTACTTAATTTAAGTTGTTTATATTTGTTTAAACAAATTAAAACAAATTAAAGCGCTTATTAGTGAGTGAAGTCAAAGTTCTTTGATAACTTACAGATCTAGCGCAACTTTGAAGACAAGGTCTGACTTGACATTCAAAATAAACGAGTTGACTTGTAGTAAACTGGAATCCGTACATGTGAATGTACACGTGTTTCGCCCCGTTGGCGACAGGGGGCGTTGTAAACACGGGAACGTCAACGGCACGACTAAGTCTCACGGCACAACTGAAATATTAAAAAAAAATCAAATCTCTATTTTAAATAAAATTAAGAAAACCAAGATAAGTAATTAAAAAAAA
Organism: Microlaimidae sp. YZB2_3; assembly: GCA_030248175.1. Lineage (NCBI taxonomy): Eukaryota > Metazoa > Nematoda > Chromadorea > Desmodorida > Microlaimidae > Microlaimidae sp. YZB2_3. Next base: position 110,207 of record JASAMX010009537.1, on the reverse strand, counting down.
AACTGCGGTCTGTTCAAAAATGGTTAAAACTGAAGAACACATTTTTAGGTGAGCATAAATCACTAACAATACAATTGATTTTTAAAAATTTGTATTAGAGTATAGAATTTAATATAAGCTATAAATTATAATAGTTATTGTCGGAATTAATCGAGCCGTTAGTAAGATATAGCCACCTGAATATTTTTTCTTGTCTCAATCATTAACGCTGAACATTTGCGACAAAAAATGCTAAAAATCGATTAATACCGAATCTTCCTGTTTGATATCACTGTGTGATAAAAATTTTATGTGATTATAAACTGATATAATGTTAATACCATGTTGATTATTTATTTATTTGGTGAAATAAAATAGCTATTTTTACCAGAACACATTTTTCGTACAGGCTATGATGCTGTTATAACATTTTTTTAAATAATCAGGAGTAAAGATTTTAAATACAAACTAAAATTTTAGTTTAAAATACAAACTAATTAAAACTATCTGCACATGAGATTTGTAAACACAGTTTCTTAATAAACAGTCACGTCAGGATTTTAAGAACCCTCAAAATGTCATATAGTATTCATGATATACGTCATATATGTTTTGCTCTGTGGAAATGGTTGCGAGAGGAGATGTTTTAGCCAATTAGCGCTTAAAAAAACAATTGATCTCTAATAAATGAGAGATCTGTATTTTTTTCCTAAGCTCTAATTGGCTAAAAGTGATTCTATAACGTCATAACTCTGTGAAAATATTTAACACTGAACAACTTCAATTTAAATGGGAGGGTCTTGACGATCATGTTTAAAATAATAATTTTTTAGTAAATAATTATTGAAAATTCAATATAATGTTTAACCTAGTTAAGTATCAAAGTACGGCAAATGTCTATGGTTAAACTAAATAAAGTCGCTTCAATACTGGAAATATCTAAGGTCAGCTAGATCTTATTTGCTTATAATACCAGTTGTTAAAAAGCACGTGTTCAAATAAAAATCTGGTTTTTGAAATGAAATTTTCATTATAAGTTTTTTATCAAAAAAAATTGCACCATTAACAATAAATTTTACTTAATTTTTGAAACCTAAGCAATACCTAAAAGCAACTAAACTTTTACATGGTAAGTTTTATTTGTGTTTTTGTAAAATGCCTAAATTTTCAAATATTTCGAATGACCTTTTTAATAGAAAATTAACACAAATTTATAAAGAATTTGTAATTTTTATGAGCAATTTTAAATTTATCCTATGGAGGACTCCAGATTCCCAAACGGTTAAGATTAAACCTATTAGTTTGAAAAAAATTTTTTAGAGAAATCTTTGTCAATCAGGAGCCCTAATTAGGAAACTATGACATCTTCAATAAAATGATAGAATATTGGTTAACTGAATTGGTGGTCCACTTTTTTAATACAATGTTTAATTTTTTCAGTGTTTAAAAAATTTGGGTTACGGGAGTTTAAATAGAATTTTACTTTTTTTACCACTTACCCATTGGAGTCTACAATGCTGACGCTGGCTTCCGGAGTGTTTGTTCCGTCGTGAGCGTAACAATCGTGTACATAAAAGTCGTAAATTGCTAAAACAAAATAAATCACATGTAAAAATAATGTCAGATATTATTTTTTAATGTTCATGCAATATGTAAATAAATTTTTTATGCTTTTTTTATTGTGGTGATTTCAAATTTTATATATCAAAAACCCAATACGGCCTATTCAAATACCAGCCCAGTTTTTCTTCTTAATTTGAGGTCAAATTTATGAAAGAAAAGTCAATGCGTGTTGAATCCATTTCCTTATACTACCGACTTGGCGTTATTATGTGTAAGATTAAGAAGACCTCCCATTTTGGGCTTCCGTCACCTTGAGGTTTTGATAATCTATGTTTTGATTTTTATTTTCATCAATGCAACATGAGAACTAACAGGAACCGAAGGTTTGTTGCATGATTTATATTTCAATTATTGTCGAGTTAATTTTTCTATAAAAACCTTTTCCATAATATTTATTTGATTAAATCTAAATACGATCTAAATTTATTTATTTTACGCTTATAAGGCATTATTTTTGTCGCGTAAATCATAAAACGAATATAAAAATTATATGGATAGAGCATAATTGTCTATAAAAATTGACTTGACTGGAAAAAATCAATTAATTGTGTAGAATCAAAATACAAAACAAAAATATGAATTATGTCAATCATTTGTAGAAATTTGTAACCAATGAAAGTCAAATTTCAAACGCATTTTGAAAACCAGTAAAAACTGTTCTGCCGATCGCCATTAAGGTATGCTCACGTTTTCAGAAAGTCGTAAATTAACCACAACAAAATTAGTTTTAAAGCAGGAACCAACATTATAATATTTGAGTTTAGGGTAGTGAACTTAAAACCGGCCAGCCTTAATTTCGGCCACCAGTTGTTATTTTTGTCATGCGCATAATTATGAAATAAACTGTGTATGACTAGATATTGATCGTCATGTCATTTATACAGCCATAGCAGTTCATTTCATAACTTTTCGCATGAAAAAAATAACAACCGGTGGCCGAATTTAAGTTAGTTACCCTATGTCTAATAATGCGCATAAATAAATTGTAAAACTTAAAAAAACTTAGTAAAGCATACTCGTATCCTGCATCACCACATCCAGAGTTATTCGTTGACCCACCGAAGCGGCTTGAACTATTTCCCCGTTGATGCCATGTCCATCTCTAATGGCCATCTGCAAAAATGGACTCCCTCCGCTGCCTGTCACAATGCCAGCTTGAGTTTGAGGGCTAAAAATAAAAAAATATACACCAGCCGTGCCAAACACTTCAGCACAGCGCGTTAATAAATTACGGCTTCAATTAGCGATAGACAAAAGAACACAATAAACACAGTTTCACTGGTGTGAAAAGTGGTACGGGGTCTTTAGAGCCCTAAACAAGGGAATAAGAGCCGTCGAAATTTTTTTGGGAACCTGTAACAGTAAAAATGGGAATTTTGAGCCGAAAGTAAAATTTTGGTTTTGGATTTGGTTGCTAAGCTAAGATTTTGATACCGAATTTCTAATTTTTAGCAAACTCAAAACTTATGCTCTAAGTATCAGCACTGAATTCCCACGGCTCAGATTGAGCACAGTTTGAATATATCTTAAAAAATAACATGAAAAATTAAAAATACAGAAAACTAGAATAGCCTTAAAGCCGGTTATATTAATAGATTAGAAAGAATTTTATTTAATAAGAGAAAAGGAAAGGTTATGAGATGTTACTTAAGAATATATTGATGGGAAATTATTTTAAGAAAGGTAAATATAGAGATTAGATTTTAATGCATTATTATACAATTTTATGTATTTTATGCATTTAACAAATTTAAAAGTTTAGAATAGTTTACAGACTTAAAACCTTAAATTTGTTTAATGCCGCAAACCAAAAAAACTTTAGACAAATAAAATTGGTATTAAAATTAGGATAACCGCAAAAACTCAAAACACTAAAAAATGGTTTTTTAGGCTTAGGTAAGGGTTTAGCGATTTTAAACTTTCAGCTCCAAGTTCCTACTTAACGGTTCCATGTTAACCGTTATCGCCTTTTGAACACTTCAAGATTTCCTGCAATAATAAAATTTTAAGACTATTGTTTACTTATATAATTATTCATAACAAAAAACTTACACTATAATTATAGAAATTAAGATCAAAATCAAAAATATTGCCATTGCTATTAGCAATTTAATAAAAAATGTTAAACCGTTTTAAAGTTTAGTTTATTTAGTAAAACTTCATGTTTTCTAAAGACTTCAATACGAAAAATATTATACATGTAAGAAGTATTTTTTGTGTGACTCAGCTGGATAACAATATAGCAGGGAGTGAGAATTGCGTGGTTTTGTTTGTTAATCGTAAAAATGTTTACAATAAAATATAGGTAAAACTGACTAGTTAAAAATCACAAGATTTTTGGGGCCAAAAAATCCTGTAATAACACTTAAATTTAAGAAACTCGAATAAGATGTGTGATTATAAACAAACAAAAAGCAGTGTCTAAGTCTTTAAATGAAAGTTAAACTGTCATTAAAATAAACACCAAAAAACTGGTACTTATAAATAAAACCGTTGTTAAAATCTTGAATATAAATATAAAAAATTTGAATTAAAAACATTGTATATAGTCTAGACAACTATATGTAAATACCGTATGTTTATGTAAATTATGTATTTGTAAATAAAAACAAAATGTACAGCATGCAAAAAGCCGCCCAACAAAACTACAGCGCACTGTTTATTTAATCAATTATTTAATTTCCTTAACGTTGCAAAGTTAAATTGAGACTTAATAAACATAGACCAAACTCATTATGGAAACTAAAATTCCACAACCATTAAAAATTTTTGAAAATTGCTGTACATAAACTAAATAATTTATAGTAAATGTTTTCTTTGCCCATGTTAAACGTTTCAATTTAGTGTGTTTTTTATTTAGGTACCGTGGGCTTCTTCATTATTTATACACTTGTTTTTTTCAACTCAAAGTAATATTATAATTTTTTTTATTTTCATTTTTATTATCATATTAATAGTGTAAGTTTTCTATACCGTATATTTGAATGAATAATTATTATATTCTATACAAGCAAGGGCTATGAAAAATCATTTAAACAAGATCTAAAGAACTAAATATGCAAATAAATATATTGCTATAATATTTTTTTTCTGTATGACTTTATACATTGTTTGAAATTAATTGAAAAGCAAAAACACAAAGCTTTTAGTATGCTACATACATACCTTCGTACTAAACGTAAACTATTAAACACTGTGAAAAAAAATAAGCATGCATTTTTTAGTGCTGACAATAAACAGTTGCATACTTGTGTTGAGCTAGAGGATGAAGTGGGTCTTGAAAAGAATGCGGCCTAAAATGCAAAATTCTACAACTACAAATGAAAGCAGAAAGCAGGCATTGTTTGTATGTGCATACTTCTAAAGTCGCAAGTAAAAAGAAATATTTTTTGTTGGTTATAGAAAGCTTTTTATAAAATATGAAACATTGTATACAACATCATAGGTTTTAACAAAAACGCATGTTTATTCTTGTTCAAGGTTGTCGAACGCGGAACGCTTTGTTGGTTTTTTACAAATTCACAATACACAGTTTAATTTATATTGTTAAAAAAACTGAAAATGACAAATATTTGGAATAGTTTGCTTTTTTTGGAAAATTATTCATTGGACGCACCAAAATTATAGAGACTTTAAAATTAAAGATTCTAAATGTAAGAATATTTTATTGTTAAATTTTACTTTTTTATATCTTTTATATAAATAAAAACATTACTTTTCTAAGCGAAAAACCCAAACAATATGAGGAATTAAATCAGTAAATATCGTTTTTATAACTTGTTTGAGCAATAGTTAGCTGTTAAGAAGAAGAAATAGAAGAAATAAAATTTTTTAAGAATATAAATATTTTCGAAAAAAATTATTAAAATTGCACAAACTGCAGTACAAAGCATCAGTAGAAGCGTAATTAAAGAAATTAAATAAATTGAAGCAGGCAAACAAAAAACTAAAAATGCAAAGTTACAACTACAAAACTTAAACATTCTGCAATAAATGTCCAAACAATTAAATTATATACTATTTTTATCATTTCGGAAACTATTGTTATTATTTTAGTATTTTAATTTTATTGGAAAGCGCTATTTTAATTTTGCCGTAGTTCTTAACATAAAAGTCAAATTTAAATTCAAATTAAGCCTTGGTAAACTAAATACAAAATAGTACCAAAATAATAAAACATTAATAAAAACAGGGACGAGAAGTCCAAATAAAATAATTACATTAATAACATTAATAATAACATTAATAAAAACAGAGAAAATAAAAGAGCACACAAATTTTAAACAAATAAAATAATTGAACTACGACAGTAATACAATAATAATTATTAGTATATAAAGACTCAAAAGAAACCAAAAAAAATATCAATATCACATTTGGTCAAAACCAAAAAAAAATCCGTGTGAAAATTTCTCACTCTATTCTAAGCATTGCAGCAAAAACATATAATACTATATGTACATTATATTTTATATATTTTTGATTGCAGTACATAACGATTTCACATTCGCGAATTTGTCATACTTTTGCTACCCCTTCATTGTATTTTATTTTGGAAAGTCAAAATACATATATCTAGAATCGAAACTAAAGCTTCGGCTTCTAATTTTATTAAGGCGTTTTTTGGAAATTCTTTAAAAATAAATACTATGAATTTGATAGTTTGACGTACCTAATGAATATTCCAGCACCGTTGGGACCAGCTGGTAAGGTCAGTGTGACATCACCGATGTTGTAAAGACATCTGACAGTCAGGCCGGCCATTCCCTCTACCAACAGTCCCTTCATCGGACTTATTATGAGCATTATTGTAAATTCACCCGTGGTCTAAAAAAAGGAACCCCTGGTTATAACGGAATTTTTTGGAAACGTATAGTCTGTTGGCTTGTTGACTTGTAAAAAAACTTGTTTGAAAGTACAATTGAATGCACTCCTACCACTAAGCCCACCCAAATGCCATTAATTGCACAAAATAAAACCAGCCTCGAAATCTTTGGCCAAAACGAATAATTAATGATAAGTGCGAACTAAACGGTTTTGGTTTTTTATCAAATGGTTATTTGATAACGTAAACTACATGTTTCCTTAAAATTAAAGGTTTTAAAAAATATGCATTCTTGAGTTATATTATACTTAAGTCGCCAACAATAAAAATAAAGCATTTTAAAATTTCTAAAGAATGTGAAGCGTATAGAAATAAATTAAAGCGTTTATACTTTTTAAATACGAAAGTGTTCTTGTTATAAGAAAAGGTCACAGATAAAAAATTAAGTTTATGTGCAAGCAGGATTTCAATGCTGTTTGTTTTTAAATTCCGCGTTGTGACATCGTGTAATGCAGATACATATAAGAGCAGTGTGCTTTAGAATTCTGCATTAAAATTATGTTTTTTTTTAATTATGATGCGTTTGAAATTGATTTTAAAAACTTAAATAGTTAATAAAACAGCAAAAAACGTTTTTTGGGAGTATTTGCAATAAAGTTTTAAAAATTCAGTTATCGGATGCGAATTAATTTTTTTATTTAGTTTATATAAAAGATACATTAATTTCAATGCGGTGTTAACTATGTGTATATATGTTTTCTATTTTTCAACAAAATAAATTAAATAAATAAATAAATAAATCAACGCACATCTTTGAGTTGTACTCCGCAATAAGGGGTGGTGGTGGGGTTAGTGTTGAGCGGGATCGGAACCACCAACCTCCGAGAGCCGCTACCCTCCCATTTGCACTCCTTGGTTTGGTAGTATTTATTCGCGTACACTACACCCGTAAATGGCTGTGCGAATTCGAAAGACACTTCCATAGCATTGCTGTTACAGTTTACAGACCGGTCTAAAAATATTCGATTTAAATGTAAATTTAATTTGCTACTTTCTTGTAAACTGTGTATCTATTTATTTAATTATGCGGGTATTTTAAATGTTTTAAGATATGATAAACAAACTTTCAAAGCACTAAAGTTGTGCTAATTTTAGTCTTTTCGATCAATAATGTACAATTAGGACTTTTTTGAAAATCTTTAAAAAAAATTTTAGTTTTTTAAGTAAAGATCAAAAGATACCAAAATCAATTTTAAAAGAACATATTTGTATTATTAAAACAAGTGCAGTGAACGAGTGTTTGAACGTTTATTTTTCAAAAATCTAAACATAACTTTGTAAAATATTTTCAAATATTAAATTTGAACCACATGGTGTTGTTTTTTTTAATTTTAATGGGTAAACATCGCATTGTTTATTGTTTAGTCTAGTCTTACGGTCTGGGTTATGCGAATATATTCAATAAAAATTCTATTTGTTCTGTCTGACCTATGACTTTTCTCCCGCACATTTGTTTATGCAAATTTCCGCCGGGTTAAAAATCCCGCGCCAGCCCGTCTTTGTTCGCCCGCGGAACGTCCAAAATTACCGTTCTTTAGCCTACCTTGTCAGGTAAATGAGCGCCTTGTGTATACACAATTCTATGGCTGGGTAACTGAGAACGGTATACTCACACACCCGGCCACAAAAGGACATGGAAGGGTGCTAAGGTGTAAATCAGGTCTGAATAATTAGTCAAATGTAAACTGAAAGCCCAACTAAACAAATAAGCGCCAATTGTCCGTTGCAGCCTGCGTTTGACCTTAAATAGTTTACTTAAGGGGTCACACATAGCTGGCGTAGACGCCTTGATAGCTGCTTAAAGACAGGGATACTCTTCAGAAGCCACTCGCAGCGGTTAAATGGTACAAGTGTTCGGAAATGACTCTTACCTCTTATTAGTTGTCCATCAATTGAGGAAATTAGCAGCTGAAAAAAAAGAGAAGAGATTATTTGCACGAAAATGAAAACTATGAGTACACATTTAAAAGAATAACCGCGTTAGTAAAAAATTCAAAAAAATAAAATTTTTGATACAAAATGAATATCAGGGAAGGTTTCGTTCGTTTCTTTATTACGAACAAACATACTATACTATTGATATGATATTTTTCTTTTGTTAATTGTTTTTTGAGGCTTCACTCTTTTAAATTTGGTTTATTTTACAAAACTAAGAGATTTTTTTAATTACTCATTTTAATTTTTTTAATAAATTGTTTAACTTGCAATTGTTGTTCATGTTTATTCATAATTTTATATACAAAGTAGCTATAGCTATTTTTTTGCTATGCTGATCAAAATATTTTTAATAAAAAACATAATTGGCTGAAACTTTTCAAATTTTCCAAATGACTCTTTGTTTTGAAAAATTTAATTAATTGTTTGTTCGTTTACTTGAGCTTAAAAAACGTTTTTGATAATCTATATTTTAGATTAAAATAAATTCTAAATTAAGTTGATAATACTTTCTATTTTCGGTTAAATAACCTTAAAGGCTGTCCAAGCAAGTAAAAAATTTTTGGCATAAAATCTGTTAACAGTAATTAATAATTTTAAATAATGGCACTTAATTTTTTTGGTTTTTCCTTTTAAAAAATAACTATATGGTTGAATTATATCTGGATGACCTTGTAAGTTTGTATGAGAGACATGAGCGTAGCGGACCAAATAAAATTGTGCGGTTATGACGTTTTAAAGAAAACCTAATAAGAAACGCATAATTCGTTTAATTGCCATCTTTTCAGAAAACATACAAAATTCAGTGAGCTATATCCTTTTAATAAATTACATTTTTGTTTCAAATTGAATAATTTTTATAAATGTGTTAAACTTTGGTGTTTAATCTTTAATATTGCACCGCTTTTGCTGAACATTTTAAATGGTTTTATTTTTAAATAGTCGATTCAATACTGCAAATTATCGAGGTCAGCTAGGTTTTATTTGCTTACATATATAAATTCACATTTTGTTTTTGTAATAATGTCAATTATATTTTTTTATTTCAAACAATTTTAAAAACAGTGGAATAAACAAGAATAAATTGTGATTATTTCTGTAAACATAAGCGCAATTTAAAATAGTAAATACAATACAAACTTAAATTATAATTCAACAAACTTAACTTGATGTTACAGCTAAAAATATCTTTTTTGTTTTGAGTAATGTTTGAACTAGTGATGTACCTACATCCCAATATTATGCTTCGGATTTCCGGTGATTTATATCGGAAGGAGCTTCAAAGCTCCGACCCTTAAACTTAAAATACATTTAAAATTACTCTATTTGTATTTTTAAGACTGTTTCAATTGTTTTAAACAAGTTTTGAAAAAAATTAATTGAAAAAAATTTAACAAAAAATCTACATATATTATCACTTTTAAATTATTCACGAAAATCGTAAGAAATAGAGCGGAGCTTCGGAGCTCCAGGGGTTGCTGTGAGATCGGAGCTCCAGGGAACATCTATAGTTTAAATTATTTCAAATAACTGGATAAATGGACTCTTTGGATAATTTATAGAATCAGACATGGTTTATTTAATAATCGAATATATTTAAAATTTGTAATTTTAAAGTGTTATAAAAAATAGTTCCTTTGGAACGTGCTAAGTTATTTTAAATAAAATTTTAAGGGATTTAAAAAAAAAAACTTCGGTTTTATTTCATTGCAGCATTTAATTTGAAAATATATCTGGAAATATAGTTATGCTATACAATCTTAAAAAACAACAAGCAATATTTTAGCAAATGAGTAAATATTTTAAATATTTTATTTTAATATATTACACTTTACTTTACCTAAGTTTTTTATGCAAAAAAAAGATTTCCCTGCGTTATTATATACATTGAAAGCGCTAACATTAATCAGAAAACCCTGAGCGTTACACTTTCAAGGCTATATAACCAAATCCAAAATAAGCGCATTTTATATAATAAGCCACATTTTTAATTCTTTAAATGTAAACTTACCAAAACAGAAAAAGTTAAAACAAGACGGAAAAAATTAAGTTCCATCATATTTTCTCACAGCCTCATGAAAAACAAATTGCTGACACAGGAGATTTTTCTCTTCAGGGTTAACTTTTACCCAAAGTCAGGAAATAGGGCAAAAAACACGGTAATAATTCCAAGTCTAATCATTCGAACAGTGTGTAGAGCAATTAGTTAATTCGAATAAACACTGCGTTTCTTCGTTTTAAAATTGCCTTCAAATATGAGTCACCTAAATTTAAAAAGAATACGTAATGAGCATTTTAAAATTCCCACGTCTATCCGAACGAAGGCGGAAATTTGCATGTTAAAAATGTTTGAAAAAAGGCACAAAACTAGAGACCCTCGGTTATGGAAACAAAACACAAAAAAAATAGTTTGTGTATAGAAAGGGTATTGACCCATATATTTTATAAACATTAATAAAATACAAACATAAATGGACAAGTAAAAAATAGTTTTTAATATATTAAGTAAAAAAGTTTTACATGATATGGTTTTAAGGAATTATAATAACTGTTTAGGAAAGGTGTAAAATTTGTAAATCAGAAAAAAAACGCAACTATGAAAAAAAAATTCCACAGCTTAGTTGATTTTTAATTAAAATTTTTATTTTTGAAATGAATTAATACCTACCTTGGTTAGGAATTATAATTTCGATAATCTCTACGTAGTATATTCTTAATTATTAAATAAAACATCATCTACATAAAACTGTTTTCTTCTGACGGAATAATCTTTTTTCCATCGTTTCAAAAACAAAATAAATGAATGAAATTATTAAACCAGCAGAAGGGGCAAACAAGGTTATAGATGACATATCATGTAAAGGCATTTCATTAGTTTCAAAATAAAAATCAGAAATCCTTTCCAATTTTGAAAGTTGTGATTTTTTGTGTCTTTTTTAAAATACAAAATCACATGGTCGTTGTTTTTTTTATGAAAAAAAAAACTATCCGGTTTTTTCTTTGACGAAATTATGAAATTTATATCGATTTCACATCGAAAAGGGTGAAACCGAAATCCATATGGGTGTCATATATGTAGAAACCGGAAATTCGCCAATTTTTTTCATACTACCGAATAAAACGCAAATCCCGCTGTCTACCTTGGAATATCACACTTTACGACATTATTATTGTCGAAACGTGAACTAGACGAGAGTCGCAAAAATGGAAACCAATCAAAGCGGGAGTAAGTTTATGAAGCCCCGCACTCGAAGAATGGATTAGAAACTTTTTTCTAGTGGGTTTTGGCGGAAAGTGAGATTGTGGAAGATTGCTGATTCAATATAATGAGCTTTTTTATATCAAAACTGAAAAAATAGAAAAAAAGAAAGGTTAAAAAATAATAGAATAAATTTTAAAGATTTTTATTCTAGTTATAGAAATGTTCCCAAATGCCCTATCATACATAGGATCAAACCAATCGCTTCAGTCAGTCTCATTGTTTTTTTTATTCAATGTTTGAACAAAGTTAATAAACATTATAACGTATTTAAGAATTCAATACCAGAAACAAAAAAGCAGTTGTTAGAACCAAAAAAGTTTTACTTATATCGGCTTATTATCCGTTGACAGCTTTCAAATAAACAAAAAAACGAGTTTTTATTCTTACCTCCAGGGTGGATGAAGTCTAGATTATGAAGGGAAACTTGAAAATCCATGAAATAAAAAAAATTGGCGCAGTAAAATCTATTGTTGTAGCGAATTTAAATTTATTAAAAAAGTATAATCTGATAATTGAGCAATATATTTTTTAGAACAAACGACAAAAAATTTTTGAACTCCACAAAAATAGTATGCTTGATATAAGAATTTCAGAAAATAAATTTCGCTAAAATCATTATTACTAAAAACATTTTTAAAGCAATAAAGTCAATAAAGTAAATGTTCCAAAAATTTATTTTAAATTATTTTTGAATATTTTGGAGTAATTTAAAATACGTGAAATTTCGTCTAAAAGAATAAATTGTTTTTAAAATTTAAATTATAAAAAAATTTTGATTCTTTCCTAAAGTTATCAAATTCTAAAAATGTTAATTCGTTTATAGTAAATACGGTTGAACTAACAGTTACTATACTATGAACAGTTTTTTGAAGTTCTGTTTTTCGGAATTCCAAGCACTCCAAAGGTTTCGAATTACTTTTTTTAGTTTAGCAAATAATACAGGGTAGTGTAAAAATCATATAAGAGTAAAATAATATCCGATTAATTGTTATGCGAACTTTAGTTAGAAATTAAAAATCCTACGCTGATTTGTTATCCTGTAAAACAAATCACCAGAAAGTTTTTACTTATTAAAATAAAATATGTTTTTAGATGGCAGAAAAACATCAGTAAACAAAAAAAAATCATAAATCACAAAATTTGCAAGCGGCGACGTCCGAGAAAATCAACTGTTTTTATTTCCAGTACTATCTTCGTGTTGCATATTATTTTTTAAATAACCGTCACTTAACTATAATTTGGTGCTTATTTACAAATAAATAACTACACTCATAACTTGTTAGCTTGCAATTTATTAAATACCAGCCAAAATAAATCAAAATTCCTTAAGGGACATGCCAACTCGTTACAATACTGTAGATGGGTTAAATTATTAATGGCACATTCGTTTAATTGACAGTTGTTTAATCTATTTATTCTAAGATATTGTTAAAAATCATGCAGTATAGTTCAAATTTTTTAAACCAAAATTTGTTAAACTAAAATTTTTTAAACCAAAATTTGTTAAACTAAAATTTTTTAAAAAAATTAAAACTTATCTATAGAGAATTAATAAAATTCTTTTGTTTACTCAAACGATAAGAGTTGTGATTCTCACATTTGTTTCCAACTTAAATCGCTGAAGCTTTGAAGCTTGAAGCATGTAATTTTGCTACAAACATTACTTATATTATGTTTATATCATAAGATCTGTTGTTTGTATTGTTTCTTATTTATTATTTGCATAATAACGCCGTAGAGTGAAGTACATAAAGTGGTTGCAATTTTAGCTTAATTCAATTCAAATATAAGCAATTGCGAATTCAACAGAAATAGATTATTGCTACGTTAAGAATGGAAAGAAATAGCCGTCAATGCAAAACCCTTCCTTATGAGTTTAAAATCGTCAGTTTTTGTTCACGGGCCTGGAATTTTCAGCTGTCTTTCAGAAACAAGTTTCATTGCATAAACACCTAGGGGCTCAGTATGATTATTTTGAATATTGCACATATACTGCCAATCAATACAAATCATCACAATAAAAGATTCCTGTGCAGGCGGGAGGCGCGAAAGGGAAAAAAAGTCAAAAGTGATTGCGAGTCATGGCCCCTTATTCAATGGAATTGGGGCAGAGCAGTTTTTGGGCCCTTAGGTCTCGCGGGCTGATCATATATGGATGACAGTGATCATTTTCTCAGAAACACGATGGCAACAGACCAAAATGTTAAATAAACATGAATACCACACAGGTGTTTAAAGCGAATTTTCAGACCGCTGCTTTATAATTTAAAATTAAAATGTTAAATATTTTTGTATGTTAAACAAGAAAATACTTCGAAATTGATTTTTTCGTGGACAAATGAAGTTGTTTTAATTTTAACCCAAGTCGAAAATGCAAAAAAAATTATTAATTAGACTACTCGGATGTTTTTAATAAGAAGGGACATACAATTTGAATTTATAATAAGAAGGGACATACAATTTGAATTTAATACTTGGCATTTTAAATGCAAGTAATCGTAATGCTAAATTGCGTAATTTTATGCCTGAAACCTTTGCGCGATAAATTCAATCATTCAGCATAAAGGCCAACAAACTGCAAGTTTATACAAAGGTGGTTAATCTGCGTACGAAACCAACCAACCCATATATTTTAATCAATAGTTAGATTTTAATATGAGACCACCGGTCACCGAAAAATAGACGCGCCGAAGCATAAAAACAAAATTCGAATCACATACTATACTAATATCAAACATCAAAACGTTATGAGAATAGTTTTTATCGAAATTATTTCAAAATAACTTGCGAAAAAAAATGTTTTTTTAAAGAATTTAAAAAGAAAAACATCAGATACCTGATTTTTCGTAAACAATTAGAGGAAAAGAAAAAATAAATTGTAATTTATTCAAAGTTTAAATTTCAAAATATTCTAAAACCATTTTTAGAATTAGTCTGGTAAATATTTTACTTTTTTACTGTTGTTTTGCAACTGAAACATACATAAAAATACTTGGAATATCAAGAACTATCAAAAATTACTTTAATGTATATCGTTTACGAAATAAGCGAATGATTCACTTTATTAATCAAAAAATTTTGGTAATTTTTGTACTGGTGGAATAAAACTACCAAAAATAGCAAAAAATACCAAAAAAAGGGCTTTTCTAATTTCTCAGCAAAATGACGGAATGAGGTGTGATTTGGGAGTTTAGATCGCTGAAATTAAATTAAAATGTCGCCAAAAAACTTTCTAAAAATTTTTTATTTAAAATTTCGATTTAAATTTTGTAAGCAACAAATATTAAAAATCACCGACACCAATCAAATTTGAATAAAAAATGGTGTTACATCAATATTTTCCGGATAGCGCCTTTAAACGCAGGTGATAATTGGGTCAGCAGTGTTTTTTGCTTATTCCAGCTTCGTAGCTCTGTGACAACAGGGCTACGAAGGCTTTTACCAAAAATATATAATACTTTATATTGAATATAATAGTATTATAATATATTTTTGGTTTAACTCTGCTTGCGCGTTTGAGACGGTGTATAAAAATAAGAAAGGGGTATTAAAATTTATGAAATAAACTAAATTGTAATTTTTTTGGCAAAAAACAAACAATTATTTATATGTAAGCTTTTTTTTGTTTTTTTTAAAAAAAATTAAGGTTTTATTTTGCCTGCAAAACAAAAGGAAATTATCAGAGAAAGATAAAAACAGTAATAACATAGAGTTCAGAATACAAATTTGAATATTTTTATGGACACATAGATTGATAGATACATACAGAAGTTAAGCGTATTAGCGGTTACAGACATTCACACTCCCTATAGTTTATGAAGTTGGCTTCCTGGATTTTAAAAATTATAATTTAAACATCACCTACCATGTCCCATAGTATATTATATAGGGAAAAACATCTTAAAATTTCTTTAAATGTTAACAAACCAATTGTTCTGTAAATTATTGTAAATTGAAGTGACAATTAACATTTGTGTGTACATGTCAAAAATTTAGCAAAAAAACCTGACAAAAAAGACATTAGAATTAAAATTACAAGATAAAAAAATCGTAAAAGATGCAATCCTCCGATCCGTTTGTTTATCTGCATCTGCAGCTAAGATATTTGTGCACCTGTTAAAAATAACGCGTTAACACTTTGTGTACTAATGGGTATGTTCCTACTATAAGCTATGTAAGTTTTTTGACACAGTAGAATTTGTTCCGATATTGGATTGACCCATTTCTGAATGAATAACCAAAAAAATTGATAGCGAACAAAAAAGTACCGTATATAGACAAAAGGAAGAATCATTAAACTTATTGTTTTACGATTGACGCTAAACGATTCAGTTGGAACTTTTAAACATTCTTAACGAACTTATTATGCTAAAAATAATAAAAAAACAGGTACTTAATGTATTATTTCAAACTAATAATAATAAAAAAAAAACATTTATACATTGTCTTATAACAAAGAACGATTCTTCAGAAAAAATATATAATTTTTATTCAAACCTAAAAAACACATCAAAACCAAAAAAATTTTGTATTTTTTGCCGCAAAACTTGATTGTATCACCTGAGAAGTGGTCTTGTAAGAAATGCAGTGTTATTTTCATTTTAATAAATTTTTTTTCACAGTAACGATTTATAAAAAATGATCTTGATAATATCAGTCCTAAAATTTTTAAAACACCAAAATTTTTATTTGGCTAAGACACCTTTGGAAATTTTTAAATTATCTGTCTTTATTAGATTTATCTGTCTTTATTAGATAATAAAAAAACTTGACTTGCGAAACTCCCGCGGTTATCTTTTTGTGAAAAAACTCTAAAACTTTATTAATTTTTTTAAACTCGAAAATATTTTACTGCTGATAACGCTGGAAAATTGTATGCTAATAGGTACATAGGAATGAATGGTATGGTTAAGCAAAAGTTTCCGTTAGAAAACAATCGTGGGTTCAAGAGACATTTTAAGTGGGCTAAAATCGGTCAAATCAGATACGGAGAAAACAAAGACAGGGCCGCAACCTAACGGTCTAGCAGTTTAGGAAAACAATCCAGCTCAGCTAAGCCGATTCAAGAGCTTGTAATGCCCCAAATCGGTCACTTTCAACTGCTTCGAGAGGATTGTTTGCGCCCTCAGTTATACTGAATTATACGGTACGGGGTCTTTAGAGCCACAAGCAGGGAACTTGGAGCCATGAGAAATTTTTGGGAACTTGGAGCCACGAGCAATGGGAACTTGGAGCCTTTAAGAAAAAAATTTTTGGGGTTAAATTTAGGTTTCGCTTAGGCTTAGGTAAACGTTTTAGCGATTTTTATTTTCGGCTCCAAGTTCCCTACTTACGGCTCCAAGTTCCCCACTTACGGCTCCAAGTTCCCCACTTACGGCTCCAAGTTCCCTATTTTCGGCTCCAAGTTCCAGCTCCAAGTTCCCAAGGCTCCATCGACCCTAAATCAATTACGACGATTTTACGGTAATAGTGTTTACTGTTGCAAAGTTTTTACGGCAGCGAAAATCGTTTTTTAAAAAACGATTTTCGTTACAATCAGATTGTTTCCTTTTTTTCGTAATTTTTAACAAAAAACTAAATTGAACAGTTAGCACATTACACGCTTATATATTTACTAAACCACAGGAAACATTACACGCTTATATACATTTATTAAACTACAGGAAACTAAATTACAGAAAAGACAGCTTCTAAGAAAAATTTTGAGATTCTCTCGAAACCGGGAAAACTGCAATATAAAAAAACAATTTCTTTATGAGACATTCTCGTGTGGTAACTTTCTATAATAAAAATTTTATTCTTCTTCTACAAAAAAAAAACAAAATGAGGTGAAGAAGCAAAAATCAAAATCATTGTATAATAACCAGAAAAGCGAAAAAGCTCATAAAATAAAACTATATAAGGTAAAAATTACATAAAAAATAAAATTTATATAAAGAAAAAAGTGAAGCCATTATTATTGGTCATATTTTTAGTAAATTAAAAAACAAAATTTGAAACGGTAAGAATACAGCTGTATTATCATTGCCACTGCCAACCACTCATTAAAAGTAAACAGTCATACTGTCCAAACAGGCGCGAAAGAGCAAAACGGAAAAGCTGTTTTGCGCAGCGGACCGTGGTTAAAGAAAGACTGGTCGGGGTTGAAATGGGCGGGTCCAAAAGGCGAAACCGAACCAATAAGGTTATTCAATGGGAGGGAGGGGGCGCTGTTTATCCTTCTTACAGCATTTAAACCCCTTCTACGACTCCCGAGCCGCTCAGCCCGAGGATTTCTAATCAAAGGGGTGAAAGACTTTACTATAGTCTGCTGCGATCTCTGAAAACGACTGCAACTATGAAATAAAGATAGATCTGTATGATTATGATACCACTGCTATAGTTGCATATGCGGCGGTACATGTAGGGTGTTTTAAAAAAAACTTTCATTTTTTTGATTTTTCGGTTTCTTAAACTTATCTGGGTTTATAGGTGTTATTATTTCAATTACACAAAACATTCTAGCTATACGGCGCCGCAAACAACAGTTGTTTAATATTAATTTTCGTAGCGGTGGGTGAAATTTTTATTTACAGCACATTGATTACGGTAAAAAATTTTAAAAAAAAGAATTGGTTCTTCTGTTCGTCTAAGAAAGTGCGTCACCCCCGAGTAAACAATACCCAAGAGGGATTTGCAATATTTTTCTTGAGAGGCTACAAGAAGTTGTAAATTGTTGGATTTCCGACGTGTGGCCTAATGCGGGCAAAGTTTGACCTTGCGGCGCGCTTTCCCTTGCCCTTTTCTGTGCGCGCCACCACTCATAAAACCCCATCTCCCATTCACAATTTACGTTCAAACTTGTTGTTCTGGCATCGGAAATAATGCTCGGGTTTTGTTTGCCAGGGTCAGCCGGCTGTAAAAAGTCAAACACGTCCGATCGGCCATGAGTGGGAAATTTTCGATTAGAAAAGCGCTTCGCGGCCTTGGTTTACCTTAATGATATTTTATTTTCACCCAAAACATAACAGAAATATCCAAAAAAACTTTTGTCTTTGTTTGTGTGCCTTAGACTTGAGTGGGATTTTTGGTCAAGCCAGGTAGTTTTGACTTTACATATGATGCTTTTTAGTTTAAAAATCTGAAAAAACTAGAGTCGTATAATGAAATTTTTTCATCAAACGTATAGCTTCTACCAAAATCTGGAAAGCTTTTCATTATAATAATCATCATTTTTCTATTTCATATTCAAGCGAAAACAAAATTTTACGTATTTACGAAATTAATTGCTTTTTTGCCTCCATTTTTGACTTAGTATTTGCCCGATTAAAAGGATATTATTATAAAAAATTTTTAAATTAAAAAAAATCAGCGGATGCAAATTTGGAATAATATGTACTTTTATATCTTTTTAATAGTATTCAATGAGTTTTACTATTGATCCTTCCATTCAACTTTGTACACAATATTAACCCGTCTCAGCCTAAATTTTACATTTCCGGCTTAAACTTAAAAAAAAACAGATGATGTAACGAATACGTTTTACGATTGAGAACTTCTGTCAAAGCACTATAATTCCCAAAAATATGTGCGAAAAGTTTTTAGGTAATTCAGTAATGTTTTATCACAATTAAGCAATTTAGTTTTTTATACGCTTTTAAGAAAAGGAACATTAATTCAACTAGTTGCAAAATACATGGATTGTCAGTATCAACAAAACAAACCAAATAAAAACCACTTTCGCAATGTATAATATATAAACAAATCCTAGAATAAATTAACAATCAACATTGTACATATGAGACACCGGTTTAACTCCGCAACGTAATTATTATGCAAAACGTAGTATGTGAACGAGCGCGAAAGTGGGTATTCATATCAAATGGAGTCTATTATTTTTGGAAGTAACGGAAATACACTTTTATTGTCATAGACATGTCAGCACTTTGGCCACAAAAGCGAAGAGCTATTTTTCCAGCCCATGGGAGCCGATCAGAATTTCAAGCGAGAATACGTTATACAAGATCCAGGACGCCATTTTTGGCACTTCTGAACTCTCGTAGCTCTATATTTGCTAATGGAAATACGGTGCTGTCTCCGACCTTTTGACCTCCCGTTTTGGCTATAGCATAAAGGCAGCATTAAAAGTTTTAACAGGATGTTAGCTTGGCTCTGCTTGTTTGTTCCTTTTTAAAAGTCACCAAGGAGAGAATACTAATTCAACACTTCAGCGAAAATAGTCAACCAATGCCCAGAATTATTTTTCAAGAATTTATGAAAACGCAATTTATGACTAAAAAAAATTTAGTTTTCTTGTGACATGAATATTATTAGAGTTCAAACAGTCGATGGCTACCAGCAATTCCAGAAAGATCCTAAGGTGACGAGGTTAATTACGGTGAATATCAGTGACACGCGCGCCTTATTGTCTAAACAAATAGCAGGCAACCGTGCTGAAAAAACGAACAAAAAACCAAAAAAAAAGACATACCATAAAATAATGACAACTGAAACAGGTTTCCTGCAATTTAATGCAATAAAAATTTGCTACAAAAATATACTTCTATGAAATTTTAAAAACAATTTTTTCGTTGAAATATTTCTAAACGGTTTAAGAAATCTTTTAGAAACAGCCAAAATAAGGATTTTCAGGGCTTTTTGTACAATTTTTCTTTCACTGCTAAAAGTTTTTAATAAACAATATAAAAAAGAAAAGACATATTTTCAACTATATTATTTTACAGCATGACTGCAAATTAAGACGAAGTATCTGTCGAGATATTACTATTTTAGGCAAAAAACCTGCGATTTTCGCTCCAAAACGAAGAAGCGAAGAACCAGTCGGCAACCCGTGAAAAAGGTTTAATATTTTATAATAAAATTATTTATTTGCACGTTTATTAAAAATTTTGAAGAAACAACCTATTTTAGAACCATAAAGTGGCATTTTTTATATCTTTTACTTACTTTACATATAGAATTTTGTAGCAGCTTTAACAGCAATATTTGCTAAATAAATATATAATTTGTATAAGATAATCACAAGAGACTTAAATTAGGTATTTTTTCAAATACCAATTAAGTTTTACCCACTGGGTTGTTCACTTCTTTAACGTTCCAAAAAATGGGGTTAAAATCATAGGTTTATTTTATACTAGAACACTAATATTTTAACAAATAATTTTGCTAAAATTTAAAATAAAGGTGGCCAAATGAAGCTAAAAGTAGGATTGTTATTTTTCTATTATTTTTTTGTAACAAAAACTTTCGTTGTGAAAGAGAAATTGTTTAAGAAAATGCCTTACAAAGCACTATATTTTTACCAATGATTAAAAAATTTATATTTGTCGGCGAAAATATTACTTAAATATCAAAAACCACTATATGACTTGTTCTTAAACCCGTTCTTAAACCCGTATATAACAGGAAAGGTCTCACAGAAAATAGCTTTTTTGTATCTACCTTTTTTACAGTATTTTTATAATTTTATAAGTATATATAAATTAAAAATAAGATAAAAAAGAACATACAGGAAAGGTTTTTACTGTGTGGCCTTTCGTGTTGCGGCATTTGCTTTACTTAATGTGCAACAAAAAAGTATCTTGTCATAATCAAAATCTTTTGTTGTTGTGCTTAAAAATTATCAAGTATAAAGTCAAAAATATAACTTCCCACAAAAACAAAAAAAATTTTGTTTAGCAGTTATAATGCAAAATACGCGGAATTGCAAGCCGTATGCGTGTTTATTATTTTTCGTATTTTTGATAAATTAACCCTTTCTGATTGTTAGCGTCTTAGACGTGAAATAGAAGTAGATGAAAAGGAGATGGGGAATGTAGGCTATATTTAAATATTTGGGGCCTTTTAGAACAAAAAATCTAGGGGGCGCCCTCTTCCGAAATTTTTATTTTACTAGAAAAAACTTTAAGTAGCCACTATTTTTAGCATTTTTTTTCTAAAAAACGTAAATTTTTAACAGGAATTCGTATTCTTCAACCCTTTTATACCTGAATAGCGTATTTTATTTAAGTATGAGAAGTACTCGGATGTCATTTTTTGACATACAAGCCGTTTGGGAAATCAAAACTCGGCGAATGCAGATTTCTATTTAATTTATTATTCTTACCATATCGTTTTTTGGTTTTTACCTACATCCTTTTCTAATTTTAAAGTAAACAGTTAGAAAAACATAATTTTTGGTAAAATAGCGTTTTTATTGCAATTTCGAGGTTTAAGTCAAAGCCGAAGTCAATTTTGTTCCAGAAAAGATGCCACACAAAGTATATAACTCAACATTGCGAACCGATCACGATTGTGTAAGAGACCAAGACATGGTTTATTCTGGAAATATGATTTAAACCTCAAAGGCTTTTTAATTTTGCAATTCCCTAATGATTTTAATCGCAATATAGTGAAAGAAAAACAGTTTATTATTAAAAAACTTATGGAAAGCTCAAAAATTAGTTTGGAGGTGGTTAGAAACCCATAAAAATAGGTATAAGGTAACTGTAGAAGTTAAGATAAGCAATGGAAAAATCCGCGGATGTAAAATAGTGCGAATGTCTGCGGATTTGCTGATGATGGGCACACCAGTTTGTATTATCCTATAAAAAGAACAATATGGTTTAAAACTATTTTGCTTGGGATTTTGACCTCCTCAAGATATAGAAAACCAAGGGTTGTCTTGTACCACCTCCTACATTCAAGATGCAATTTAGTCTGAGAAACTACCCACCCCCTTCCCTAACTGCAAAAACCGTGCTCATTTATGAATAGAAATCGTATATACTGTAGTGAGTGATGCGAAGCTCAGGGGTAACCTCCGTAGCTCTACTCTACTTTTGTAAAATTTTAAAGAATAATTAAAAAGTCATACCACAGATTATTTTGTCAATATTTTTTGTAAACTAAATTTTTACAAAGCTAATTTAAAATGATAAAAGTAGTCTAAAAAATGTACGTACTTCTCTTAAAATCGCAAAGGCCATTTTGTTCGTCGGAGCATGACATTAGACGGTGGAAACATCACTAATCTGAAGTTTTATTGCATAAAGAAGACATCAGTCACCGCAAAGTTAAACACTGAGTAATGCTTGTACGTTCTCCTCCGTTTTTCACACGAACTTAAACGCGCACCACCAATCTTCGCTTCGCTATACCGCAGAACAAAAATTTTGTTTTTGTCAAAAATATTTCGCTATTTGGAAAGTTGCCATATTATACTACGATCATACATGGGCAAGTTGGTCCAGAGTGGGGGGGGGGGTTAAACCACAAAATAAGGGGGGGGGGGGTTAAAATCTGAAAAACGGAAAATACCCATATCGTTTTTTTTCTGGAGTGAATTTTACCCATATCGTTTTTCGATTTTGAAGGAAAAATTGGTAAAAAACGCTGATTTTAGGTCAAAAAGCCCTTTTTATTGCATTTTTGAGCTTTTTATTGCTTAAAACATTCATTTTGACCTTAAAACTTAAGTTTGGAGGCAGTTAAAAGTCATTTTAAAGACATTTTTTTCTTCATTTTTCCAAAATTGGGGGGGGTTAACTTTTTCTCCCCCTCACTTTTGAGTGGGGGGGTTAAACCCCCCTTCTCAGAATTTGGGGGGGGGTTAACCCCCCCAATTCCCCCGTGCATATGTATGACTACGATGACCTTACTTTTTCAGTCAGCAGTTAAACTATTTATCGATATGTGGAATTATTTTTATTATTATACTTTCATGAATTAGATAATTTAACCACAATCAGGTAAAACTTGTGCATAATAACCTACATTTAATTTTGCTATAGTTTGTATAACGAGACAAAAGAACTTATATTTAGTAAGCTGATATTCATTGATTAAAAATGTTTTGTCAGAATAACACGATTGTTTTTGAAATTTTATCACAAAACGTGAACTTAAAAATTAACAATACCAATACATAGAATTGTCCTAACATCAAAGAAGTAATGAAATAATAAATTCATATATTTCACAACTTAACAATTTTTATATTATTAGAGTTTGCACATTCAGTAACAAAATGTCAAAATAATCAGTATCTCTTCTATCATTAATAATAATTTCTGGATAAATATTAAAAAAATAGCCATAAAGTATTTTTGTCTTTTTTCTTATTATAGTGTTAGATTGAAAAACACAAACAAAGGTTGATCTCAAAAATAATACTATTAAATTATATGCATTGTTTTTTAAGTTATTTTGAACGGAAAAGATTTTTTTAACCCGCCTTATTCCGTGAAGAATTTTACTATGTAAACTTTTCACTGCGCAATGAAATCATTCTTTCATTGCACTGACGCCAAAAAGTGAAAGCGCGCGCTGGCACGACAGGTTAAGATAAACTTTAACAGTTGTTACACGATCATGGAATTGACTGGATTAACCACAAATATTCGAAAAACAACATCATCTAGAATTTAAAATATCTCATCTAACAAACATCAATGTTCATTATAAATGAATCAATCATTTTAGTTACTAACATACTTTTTGT
The DNA here is from genome assembly GCA_030248175.1 of Microlaimidae sp. YZB2_3. NCBI lineage: Eukaryota > Metazoa > Nematoda > Chromadorea > Desmodorida > Microlaimidae > Microlaimidae sp. YZB2_3. Next base: position 86,042 of record JASAMX010009537.1, on the reverse strand, counting down.
CTAATCCAAGTGGGTTAGTTACCAAAACCAAAGTGTTTAGCTTACAAAAAATAAAGCTCCAATAGAATTGAAGGATATCTAAATCAAAAAAATGCTAATAAAACAGAAACGCACGATTAATGACAACAGTATTTTGCATCGTTTTCCAATGAGTTATTTTCTTCAGATTGGAAATTAAATTCAATTATTATCACAAATTTTTTTCCATTGATTAATCATAAATTATCGTTTATAGAGAAATGCTAATCATCATCTTCTTTACTAGAAGCTGTGCTGCCTAATTGCTGAACAGCATTCTAAACAAAAATTAAGCATAAACAATAAATTATAGAGAGACAAACTACACCCATCAGAAGTTCGAGGAGGGGGGACTTATTCCTTATCTGCTACTTCTGTGCCACCCTCCTTTAAGATGCCCGTTTCCGGCGTATCCCTATTAGCCCCCGCCTATGCCAACTCCATGTGATAAAATGTTTCTTTACTTTTCTTATCACTCTTACAGCAACTACTGATATTTTTACAGCATTTTTAACAGTATTTAAATTAACCCAATTAAATTCAACTCGACGTCTCGTCGAATTTTCGAAAAAAATATTCCTTATTTTTCACGGAAATGCCCATAATACTCCAAAAATGCAAAAAGTTCGGACGAATTTTTTTACCTGCGTGAAAAAGGGTAAGTTTTTGTCTGCATATTAATCAATTATTTTTGCTACTGAGTGCGGGCTGTAGTGCATATTTTTGTCAGGTTAAAAAAATTTTCGTTGCAATTAGATTTTTAATTATCAATTATTTTTTGTTGTTGTTGTTGCATTACCTAATTCAACTACTTTATTAATATTATCCATTATGCGATTTAACACCCATATTAAATTTTTAAACAATAATAATGTTAAATTTCGCGAGATCTTGGATGACAAAGAATCACGATTTACGATTAAAAAAACGCAGCCAAACACTTACCTGTAAATATTTTAGTTGTGCTTTTAGTTCTTCATGGCTTTTTTGTCCTAATTCTTCTTTTGTTTGCTTGTTGCTCGAATCGGATGCCTCATCTCCACTTCGTGCATCTGAACCCTTTAAAACAATAAAATGTGTGAGCTAGCAGACAAATATTTTGTTTGTTTCTTTGTTTGTAAAGAAATCTTAATCTCCCCATATAAAATGGGAATTGATGTTCATATCATCTTACACAATATTAGATCTCACTACTAATACGGGCCAGTGCAGCATGATATGACTAAGGACAATCTTGTTAAAGGATTTAAGGAAAGGGCATGTTATAATTATTATTGCAACTACTAAAATTGATCTGGATTGATTGTCTGTTTTGAGCATCTTGATTGAATGATTGTCCTGATCATCTTGATTCATAGTTTGTTTCCTCAATTTTATTGTTCAAACCAATCCAATTTACATTTTATTTAAATCTTTGGAATCAATTATTTTTGTTTGTTGTATTATAATTATATCAAAAACCAATCAATTACAAAGAAGGCATATTTACATTTAATAAACTAACCCGTGCGTCTTCCCGTAGTTCTCCTTCGCTCATGGACATGTCGCTGTCTTTCTGGTCCCCCGGTTCTACGTCCTCGTTCTTCGTGGCGGGAACCGAAGACTTTTTACTCTTCTTCTTCTCTGAATGACTGCTGACTTCCTTCCCTATCCTTTTTTGCTTCTTTTGATGCAGGCGCGATGAGCTTTCGTCCGAGGCGTTGGACGACTCGCTTTCCGGTTTTTTCCGTTTTCTTCTCTTTTTATCCTGGAATCAATTTTTAAAATTAATTTTTATTTTTATGAATTGTTGTGTTATTCACATACGAATGCACACTATGACACCGGGAAGGGGTGACCAGGCCGACGGGAGGGGAAAGCCAAAGGTGTTTTGCACCCTAAATTCCCGTAACCCCAAGTTCCCTAAAATCTTTCTAAAGATGGAATTGGATTGTAGAGACTTTGTAAAAACCAAGAAGCGCCTAAATTGGGGTTCCAGGAGGATACTCATTTGAACTTTAATTTTCTTTCAAAACATGTGAAATTAGTAGTAACTCTAACAATGTTCTAGTAGAATTAGTGTTATAAAATTGGACTTATCCTTTTAGCATTACACTTAATTATATTGAAATAAAAGCGTTTCAAAAACATACAAATCTTACATTTCATTTTATAATGAATATTAAACCTTATACTAACAATAAATAACAAAAACTGTTGATAAGTAAAATAAATAACAAAAACTGTTGATCAAAAATTCCATTATTGTTTATTAGAACTCTTAGGGTTAATTTGGGTTAATTGTAACGATTTCTAATAAATTAATATTTTTAAAGTCTTCACTGAAATGAAAATGAATAGGTTATCATCATAGGTGGGCAGTCTGCAGGATTTTTGGGGTATACCTCAAATACCGCATTTTTAGTACTGGGTGGGACCCCCAAATTTTAGGGAGGGGGTGTCCGGGGTACCCCTAAATTTTAGAGGTGTGTCGGCTATAATCGGGATTTTTTTTGGGAGGGGGGTGTAACCCCCCTGCCCACCTGTGGTTATCATATACATAATTAAATAACAATGTCGCATTTACAATGTTTAGTGTATTCTGAATGAACGACTTTACTTCGATTTCTTGAAAATAAACTAATTAAAAACACAATTTAAAAGATTGATTAGCCAAGATTCAAACGTTTTTTTTCTTTTTTGGGGCCAAATAGTATAGCTTTCGTTTGACAGAAAGGAATCTACAACATACTTGTTTGGCGTCATCGTCGGAGGGGTTATCTTCGGACTGCGGAGAGGGGGAGGGGCTGCGACGATGGCGCTCCTTCTTGCGCTTCCCTTTCTTCGCCTTCTTCTTCCTCTCAGGACTAGAACCCTCCGCGTCCGAATCTCTCTCCGCTCCTTTTTTTTCTTTGCTTCCAGCTAAAAATAATGAACACCTCAAATTAATTTTTACAACTTGTGACAACGTGAATGAATTTGTGATACCGCGGCTTTTCACCACGTATGGATTCCTAAAGTTAGCTTTTTTGAATTTTTCTGAGTTACAACGGTAAAAAAGTTCGATTGGTGACATTTTTTATACATGGTATTACAAAAAATTTATTATAGAGGTTTACTCCTTATATCCACAAAATTTTAAATACTGACGGGCGGTACCCAGTAGGAAATATTTTTAGAGAGAGAAAGAGAGAAAAAGAAAAAAGTACGGATACTAGAAATTTGGGAATATATGATTAAAAATTTTCATTCTTCTGATATTTGTGTTTTAAATTTTCATTTCCCGGATATTTATTTAGTAGTTGTCTCATTGTGTTAATTAATTTACTCAATTAATCGCCCACCTTCAGCATCGGAATCTGGCTCTCCACTAGAAGATTCTGATTTGGAACTTCGTTTGGATTTTTTGGAAGCTTTCTTCTTCTTCAAACTTTTCCTTTTTCGTTTGTTCGATTCGTTTTCGTCGGAACTACTTCCATCTTCTTCTTCGTCTGAGTCCGAACGCTTTTTGTGCTTTCTCTTACCTGTATTTAATAAAAAAATATACTTAAAAGATACCCCCTTCATTAAAACTGCGTAAAACACTCGTGTACTTTTTTAAATATTTTTTTAGTTTTGGTTTACAAAAACAATTAAAAATCAAACTAACGAAAAACTAAGATTTTGATTTAGAATTAATAAAATTACTTAACAATAGCATTTTAGCCAAAATTTTACATGTTATAACAATACTAATATAATATTTTACTTGGTTTCTTTTTACTTTCTTTCTTCTTCTTTTTTTCGGTTTTCTTATCTTTCCGTTTCTTTTCTTCCTATATAAAACTGATGTTATTATTGTAATGAAATTCAATTTACATATTGTATTTTTCTTAAAGTGTACTATTTTTCAGATTCAGACTGCTTAATACAAAAACCAAATGACCTATTTGCGACGCTATCAAACAAAATTATTTTAAACCTTTATCATACATTAAGAGAATTTTTGTTTTACAGTTAAGCGCAATAGAATTTTTCCAACTATCCGTTCTTATTACAGCAGTAGATTTTATTTGGTATTTATTTACTACTCTACTAAATGTTCAAACCATACATGGGCACCGGGGGGGGGGGGGTTGGGACTTGGGGGGTTAACCCCCCAAAATCTGAGAAGGGGGGTTTAACCCCCCCCCCCACTCAGAAGTACGGGGGGGGAGAAAAAGTTAACCCCACAATTTTGGAAAAATGAAGAAAAAAATGTCTTTAAAATGACTTTTAACTGCCTCCGAACTTAAGTTTTGAGGTCAAAATGAATGTTTTAAGCAATAAAAAGCTCAAAAATGCAATAAAAAGGGCTTTTTGACCTAAAATTAGCGTTTTTTACCTATTTTCCTTCAAAATCTAAAAACGATATGGGTAAAATGCACTCCAGAAAAAAAAAACGATATGGGTATTTTGCGTTTCTCGGATTTTAACCTCCACCCCTAATTTGGGGTTTAACTCCCCCCCCCCACTCCGGACCAACTTGCCCATGTATGTTTCAAACTACGCACATAGTGTTTTAAAAAAATTAATAAATTAATTAATTTTATATTGTAATTAATTTTATATTTAAATTTTATATTTTAAATTTTTAAATTTATATACTTTCTTCTTTTTTCGCTTTTTTCGAGAATCACTTTCGTCAGAGGAGTCTTCATCTTTTCCACTTTTTTCTTCCTAAACAACCATCTATTTACAGCAGCGTGAGGATTGAGGGGAACTCTGATAAATATGTTTTCCACCCCTATCGTGCTCGCAAAGTGTTACGCAGTACTGCTACATTGGTACAAGGTAAAAAAAGGGTACGACACAACACACAAGTATAGAGATTTATAGTTACATTAATTTCATACCACTTGTAATTTATTATTTCCTAGTAATGAATGTCTAAAATTAATTCAAAATTAAAGATAAAACGCAAACCTCTTCAGCTTCGCTAATTTTTCGACTTTTTCGTTTTTGCTTTTCCTGGGAAACTGACGAACGCTGAATCTGGAAAAACAATATTAAGTTATAAATATTGCAAAGAGTGATTGATTGTGCGTTTTAATAACATAAGTTTAAAAAATTAAAAAAATAAAGACATCAATTTTATGAATTTGTTACGAAATCAAAAAATCATTCAAAATAAAGAAAACAATAATTATTTTACATTTTATAGAAAATTTATTTGTTCAATCAAAAATTTAAGACGATTTTTTAAACATAAAAAACAATTATCAACTTCTTAAAATAAAGCTAAATGAATAAATTTCATAAAAAATTTTTGGTTTGTCATTTATTAGAGATGGCTAAATATATTGTTTAGGTACTAAAAAAGCAAAAAAAAACAATAAAAAGTGAAGTAAACGAAAAATTATGTGAATTTCTATGTTAATTTGAAATTATTCTGGTCAATGTACTTTGTAGTAGCTTTGATTTTAACCCTTAAAACTTTTTTTACTCTTCCATTAAATGAACGTAGACGTGTTCTTGTTTTTTCAGTTTTGCGTTTTTTGGTGAGTGGGCTTTTGTATAAAGCTAAAAAAAACTACAAGCGCATTTTAGCATAGAACGAGTGTTATTGAATTAAACTACCTCTTTTCGTTTGCCCTCAATCTGCGACAGGGTCATCTGCGCGGCTTCCATGCTAGCCAGTACAGTTGCCCGGAGTTTTTCCAGCTCATCAGCGTTGTATTGTTCGTTCTTGGAGATAGTAGGGATGACAGGGAAAACGACACCACCCGCTTTTGAAACTACATTTTCTCCTAATGAAACAAAATTATTCAAGTCAGAAATTTACTGGATAGAATTTACCTAATGTTGGAATAGAAAATTAGCGGAGATTTTTTTTAAAACACAGGATTATTAAGTCAATCTACAAATTGAAGTAAAGACCAATATGAATAGAGGCCATAACAGCTCAACCTTCTTCCAATATAATTAAATTATATTAAAGCGAGGGAGGGAAAAATTACTAGAGGGAAAATCTTTCCCTATACGAAATCCTTCGTTTATCCCAAAAAGAAGCAAGAGTAATCATACCTTTGGCAGGAGTGGGTTCTTTTTCTTTCTTAGTCACTGTTTTTCCTTTGGATTTTTGCTCAAGCTTTGGAACTGGAGCTGGTGGTTGGACCGGCGGAGTTTCTTGTTTTTTCGGAGGAAGTTGGAGGGGTCGGACATTGATGTAGCCCCCGTCGAACTCTACCGGCTTCCATTTGCTTTCTGGGGTGGCAGAGGAGACATCCGGGGTTGTCTTAGCGCTCGGTTTCACTTCTCTAAAAATAATTTAAAATTCATCCTTTTCTGAAATTTAGAATAAAAAAATTTCCAAGCTTAAAATTTTTTTAGAAATAACCAGTGGAATTTTGCAAAATTTTAACAATTTTTTTTGTTCTCCTTGTAAGTTGTATTTTGGATAAAATTGGCAACACGCAGTAAAAAAGCCTTGCTATAAAAAAGCTATTATTAGTGCTTAGTCTTGTTAGTCCTGGGTAGTATCTTCAAGAAATTATTAAATTCTATTAATGATGTCAGCTAACATTAGGGTAACTTACTTTTCCTCTTTCTTTTTCTCATCTTCCAAAAGTGTGGAGTTTTCTTTTTGTTGTTCCTTTGACCTTTTCTTGTTTTGTTGAGCTTCTCGACCTCCAGCTTGTTCAAAATCCCGCCGGAGAAGGGTAAAGCTGGTGAATTTTACGGGATTACAACTGTACTGTATGCTGGGCGCTGTTCTAAACGAAAAATTTATTTAGGACTGTGTACTCTATTTTTTTTAAACCTCAAAACTAATTTTAGACAGAATACTACAGAATAAAACCGGAGTCACTTTGTTATAACAGAAATTATAGAGTACAATAATCCCTAATAATAATAATACATTTTTTAACTTAGAAAATTGTATGTTAGTAAATAAACTGATTATCTATATAAAATAAATTTTGTTTAAACAAAGTAAAAAAATGAACCCTTTCGGTTATAGGTACAAAATTATTAACGACTATCGTAAACTTATAAAAATAAAAAAAGGTTAGTGATTTACTTAGTATGAAGCACGATTTGTTTGGGCCAATCGGCGTCTTTATCGTATTTATCGGTGATAACCACCGTGCGATCCGATTGGTTGACAACGCCGATGGGCGGAGCCATTTCCAGTGCGGGAGAAGATGATTTTGATTCTTCACGTTTAAACATATCCTATAAAATTTAATCATTTGTTCGCATACACAGTGCATGACATAAACAAAGGTAGAAAGAGTTTAGAGGAGAGGTATACTACTTCTTTAATTGCCTTTATTATCACTGAACTCTTACAATTTTGGAGCTATGAGAACTTCCGCCGACAGAAGTAGCAGAGCAGCCTTTTTCACTACTGCATTTCACAATTTAATCATTGGCAATAACAGCAACAACAAAAGACAGGTTGGGCAGGAGGAGGGTGGGTTATACCGTTTATACTAATCTCACAAATTGTGAAGTTTCCGACACCCCTCCCCCAATAATATAGAAATGGGGGTCCCCGATCCAATTACTAAAAACGCTGAGATGTGAACATACATGGGCAAGTTGGTCCGGAGTAAGAGGGAAAGGGGGGGGGTTAAAATACGAGAAACGCAAAATATCCATATCTTTTTTCGATTTTAAAGAAAAAATAGGTAAAAAACGCTAATTATATGTCAAAAAGCCCTTTTTATTGCATTTTTGAGCTTTTTATTGTTTAAAAATTTCATTTTGACCTCAAAACTTAGGGTTTGGAGGCAGCTAGAAGTAATTTTAAAGACATTTTTTCTTCATTTTTCCAAAATTGGGGGGAGTTTAACCTTTCCCCCCTAAAAACCCTAAGAATTGTCTGAACTGAGCTTTACTTTATGAGTTACAGTACAGATATGCCAAAAGCTAGTCAGTCCCATACAAAGTAGTTTTTTGTTTCATGTTTCATATTATAAAAAATTGTTTCCAGTTGTTTCCAGCTTTTTTTGCTCAGCAAAATAAAAAAACCAATTTAAAATTTCTGCAATAACAACTACAAAAAAAATACCTCCTTATTTTTGCTCTCTTCCTTTTCGCTTTCCTCGCTGCTTTCCTCCGCCTCCTCCTCTTTACTTCCTGCGGGTTGAAATTCGGCGCTGTTGTCCTCGTCTTTATCTTCAGCGGCGCTTTCCTCCGCGGGTTCCTCCTCAGCGGCGGACCCCCGCGAGGCCGTCGGAGGGGCCTCGGGACCGAAATAGCCTTCCTCCGCTTTACTATCATCAGCCGCATCTCCCTCCTCCTCCTCCTCCTCCTCATTATCACTTTCCTCTGCGCTTTCCGCAGGCTCCTGCTTTTCTTCGGTGAACTTCCGTTTTCGCCTAAAAAACACCAGGCATAAACCATCTTCAATTCTCGTAATCTTACGCTAAATTATATTACATCATTTGACCGTAAGTGTTTTTTACTTGCACAAGGACACAAAAAATATCTTTAAATTCAGACATGTTAACAAATTTTATTGGTGCATCAACGTTTGCTAATGAGTGTTTTTATAAAAAGAATATAATTTCAGCAACACATTGCAATTCACCAACCTGGGCGTTTCCTTTTCTTCGTCGTCTTCATCGGACTCCGAATCGTCATCCTTCTTCTGTTTTTTCTTTTTCTTTTCCTTCTTCTCCTTTTTCTTCCTCTTCCGCTCTTTGCGCTCCTCTTTGGATTCCTTCTGCTTCTTTTCCTCCTCTTTATCCGAATCACCTTTAGAAATATCTTGCTCTGCTTCTTCTAAATTTTTACACAACATTAAAGAAAATTACTTTATTTGTTTTATTCATGATTTATAAATCATATAAAACAAAAAGCACGTTTTTTTTGTTTTAATATCATTATTGCGCTAATCAAAGTTCAATCATGGTTTCGAAGTAGATGCAGTTGCAGTAAGCAACAAACCCATTTATGAAAAAAATCACTTTTTTTATTTTTACACACACCTTTACCTTCTTTGTCTTCTTTTTTGACGGTTTTCTCCTTATCAGACTCTTCTGAGTCTGAATACGGTATCTGACTTCTTGGTTTTTGATTGACTTTGCGTTGCTCCAGCTGTCTTCTAAAAATTTAATAGAACTTGTACGCACTGGTGGATTGTTTTTTTTTCAAATTAAAAATTTTTCCTAGACGTTAGAAACAAACATATGTTTTTAAAGTCGATGTTCAGTATTTTCGTTGGGATTATTTTCTTTTTAGATCTCAATTACAAACAGGTAGCTATTTTCAACATATTTGTTATTATATAATATTTTTCCCTACATTTCTTCTGGAACTGCATACACCTGAGATATCAACGTAGAAAAAAGAAGAATCGTGGCTGAATTTGCATAACATTAATTCGCATTAGGTTTGAAATGGAATTATACTATCGTCTAAACCGCATAATTTTTAGTGTTTATACCGCTCAAACCACTAAACCCAAAAGCTGTCTGGAAGCGCCAAATCTAACTCGCCAAGGTTTTTGTATAAAATCTGTAAGTAGGTAGGAATTAAAAATAATGACCCGTTAATTTTTTTGCGTTTCCTTAAAAAGTTAAGGCCAAAGTTAAATTTGCAGTTTTAAAATATTATCGAAAATTTAAGGTCGTTTGGAACACGCTAAATTATTATAATTAAAATTTTCAAGGGGTTCTGGCAACACTTTTATTTTTTTGATTTGTCGCTACCTGACGGCATTTCAGTTTAGCTAAAGTTTTTTTTTGACCAAAAGTGATAAAGCTTAAACAAAATTTCAAACCGAAAATTTAAGATTTTTTTAATTTTTTTGGGCGAGAGGTGCGGTTAAAAGGAAAAAGAGGTGAAAAGAAAGGGGCGACGGGATGTGGATGGTATTTCAAATTTGGCTTACTCGTATCAATATTATTAAAAACTGACTTGTGCCTTGCTTCTTCACTGCCGGACCGTCGTCGTCGTCGTGTGGCGGTGTCGAAGATAAAGGAACGACCCCGACCACTTTCCACCACCCGCGGTCTTCTAAAACATACTCGGGACAATAATGTATTTTTCTCCAAAAATTAGGTTGAATGAGAACAGTAAAATTTAAAAAAAATTGATATAAAAGGATTATAACAGCTCTTATTTAACGTTAAACTATATTTTTATTTGAACCTAAATTTGTCAATATGCACGAAATTCATCTCAATAGCCAAAGATAGAGAATTACAAAATCACAATTGTTTATTTCAATACAAGTTTCCACTTTGTTATCATATAGGTTTTCCGAAATATTATACACTTTTGACCATACATGGGCAAGTTGGTCCGGAGTGGGGGGGGTTAAACCCCAAATTAGGGGGGGGGGGTTAAAATCCGAGAAACGCAAAATACCCATATCGTTTTTTTTCTGGAGTGCATTTTACCCATATCGTTTTTCGATTTTGAAGGAAAAATAGGTTAAAAACACTAATTTTAGGTTAAAAAGCCCTTTTTATTGTATTTTTGAGCTTTTTATTGCTTAAAACATTCATTTTGACCTCAAAACTTAAGTTTGGAGGCAGTTAGAAGTCATTTTAAAGACCTTTTTTTTTCTTTCATTTTTCCAAAATTGGGGGGGGTTAACTCTTCCCCCCCCCCCCCACTTCTGAGTGGGGGGGGTAAACCCCACTTCTCAGAATTTGGGGGGGGGGGTTAACCCCCCCCCCACCCCCCCCCGGGCCCATGTATGCTTTTGACCATAGCTGGGATGTTACTCGGTATGGGGGGTTGCTATACCCGACCTCTCAAAATTTTTTTGGGGTATACCTCAAATACACCATTTTTGGCGTTTTTAGTACTCTGGGACACAGAAATTTTAGGGGTGTGTGCCGTGTATCCAGGGTGAGGGTACCCTAACTTTTTAGGGGGTCTCGGTAATTTTCGGGATTTGTAGGGGGTTTATAACCCACAAACCCTCTAACCACCTATGCTTTGGACTTAAATGCTTATGTTTATTGAGAAATAAAAAAACAACAGCAAAAAACGAAATAAAAAAACTTTAATGAAACCTAAAAAAATATTATTATGCTCTGAACGAGCAAAAACAAACTACTTTATTATAATCTACTATGTATGTGATCAGACTATTATTAAAAAACGATTAAAGCTTAGGCTAGTTACCGTGTATACCTATAATCCACTTCATAGGTGTGTCTTGATCGTCTTCTTTCTCTGTCACGGTCCCTATCTCTGTCACGGTCTCTATCTCTGTCTCTGTCCCGATCTCTATCTCTGTCTCGCTCGTCGTCACGTGATCTGCTGCTTTCCCTGCGTCTCCTCCGCTCTTTCGATCTTAATTTAGTTAAAACTTTTATTTATTATTACAGAAATTTATTACAGAAATTTTTTTGAACCCTATTCAGTTTTAAAGAAATAAAGTTCTTCAATGCCATTGAGCCACCAGGACCGTGCTGACCTTCGGGCAGCACCCAACGGAACGGGTCTACGGGTACCACCTGGTTGCTGGATCTTTTCTCTCATAGAAATGAGTCCAGCTTTGCATGGCTAGAAAAAGGTTGTTGTAAGTCGGCCACACATGGCAGTTTTCCATCTAGCAAACCAGTGGACAATACAGCTCTATTGTGTGTGGAGTTCGTACCACTAGCCTTGCAGGAACACCTATGCTGCTTATGTACGACGTTAAATAGTAAGAAAAGGCAACTTAAAAAATCCTTTAGAAGAAGAACTCGGAATAAGTGAACACTGCATGCAGTGAACACTCTAGCGGTAAAGGTTGCCAACATCGTTATTAATGGACGAATAGTCTCAACCATGGGGGTGAAACTTTTTTGCCCCTCCTGACTTGTCTTAGTTAGCGCCTGCCCTTTGCATAATCTGCATAGGGAAGATAAGTTTCAGGTAATGCAACAACAACAACAACGTTCTTGAATATTTTTACCGTTCCGATTCAACCGACGTTTCGATTTAATCAATTTACACAATGGTTTAATTAATGCAATGTAATTTAATTTAATTGATAACTTTGTAAACAATAATTTTACCTGCTTCCACTACGATCTTTGGAGCTACTCCTGTCTCTGGACTTGCTTCTGGATTTGCTGCGTGAGCGCGATTTTTCTCGAAAGCTCCTTCGTCTTCGAGTAGAGCGACGCTCATCGTCTTAAAAAATAACCAATGAAGTGTTTCTTCTAATTAAATGTAAGGTTTAATAAGTTTACCGCAGATAAGAATTAAAGTAGGTAGAATACAAAACTAAATTTTTTGTGCCCTTAAATAAACTATAACCAAAAAAATTAAAAAAATTTCTTTGAGACTTTTGTGCAATTCATCATCCAAACAACAATTCCCGTTTTCAGAACAGCAACGACAACTTACTTTCCTTTTCATCGGCTGAACTGTGCCCGCTGTCGTTTTGTTTCTTATGGTCGAAGCGGCTTTTCCTTTTAGCTACTGCGCTGTCGCCCTCCCTTTCTATTGAGGCCTCTTCCCTTTCCTCCTTGTTCAACTCGTCTCTAAGCTTCCGAAGGGCGGAGGAACCGCGGACGGATCCGGGTACCGGAATCGGGGCCGTCGGGGGCGCCACCCCTCCTCCGCCAGTCGCGCTGCTCGGGTATTGGACGGCTGTCACGGAGGAAGATTCCGCACCGCCAACCCCGCTTTCGGTCTTCGGGGAGGCTTGCTGTGATTCCTCTGCGATGGGCTCTGCGGCGGCAGTGGTGAGTTTGAGTTCCGGAGTAGGAGTAGACGTTTTGGACTGCTGCTGTTGCTGCAGTTCGTTCATTTTCATTTTGGATGCCAGGGTGGCTTTTAATTGTTTCTAAAATAAGTTGTGGCAATAATTGGAAATCAAATCTGACTTTATAATAACACAGACATGAGACACTTAAACACATCGATTATTACCGTAATGTAGTATGACTGTGAATTTCAATAATTATTATTTAGTGTATTTTAATTGATGTATTTTGTATTTTTTATGTGCTTTGAAATTTAATATTTCATTTACAATTATGTAGTCAAAATATAAAATAGCTAAATTGATTCATAGGTTATTACAAAAACTTGTCTAAATTTTTTGAAAAATCATTCTGCGAGTTATCCAGATAAAGCCAAAGCTAGCGCATCGGTATTTTTCGTGAGCTATAGTCTTTTCACAACGTACGTGTTACCCAAAACATAAAGTTTTCTACATTAACCAATCAGGTAGTCTAGTCTGTGGCATCAAAATTAACCAATCCTCATAGATAAATTTATGGCTAAATTTCGAAGTTTTAAAATGAAATTATAAATAGGCTTTGGTAAAAACACGTGTAAGCTTTGTTGTTGTGACTATCTAAAATTGAGGAGGCGAGCTGTATTTAAGCGAGAAACTAAAATAATTTTGTTGGTCGAAGATTCTGCATCTGACAGAACACACGACGTTCGCGCGTTTTTGATTTTGATTTTATTTTTATTTTTGAAGAAGATTTTTATTTGAGAATTATAATTTGTAAGTCCTGGCCAGGCTGTGATAGAATTATTTTTAAGGAGAATATACATTGAGATTTGATTTTTGAAATTTATTTTTGTTTTTTTTGGTTTTTGTGCTTTGGTCTTTTAAGATTTATTTTTGGTCTGAGATTAGAATTATTTTATTAAATTTGAGATTAGAATTTATTTTTGAGTTTAGAAAGATAGAAAGAAAAATCAACTAGCTTCTTTGTATTTCCCGTACAGTTATTTTAAAAGCTAATAACTCTTTTATTTAAGAAATATTAAATTCCAATTTTGTTAATATTATAAATTCATAGTATTATTGTAATCTTTATTTGTTAGTATTTCACGTACGATATAATATTTGAAAAGTTTTTATTTTTGGTAATTGAAAAGTATCTTTGTATTTCACGTACGGTTTATTATTTTAAAAGTCTTTATTTTTAAAAAGGGTTATTTTTAAAATAAATCTTTTATATAATTTATTGTGTTTCTAGCACAAATACTATAAAAACTTTGTTGTCTATTCTGTGAAACTTTAAACAATTTAAAAAAGGTTTCTTTGTATTTTACGTACTTTACTATTATTATATAAAGAGTTCGAAACTACCGTAATCTTACTTATCATATAGTTACGTTACAGAGGTCATAGTTCGTTCCTGTGTGGGCTTGTTTTGATTGATTTCTCAAATTATATAAACCCATTGAGCACTCTTGCTAATCAATCAAAGCAGGTCGCCCCACACGTATTTGCGAAATAAAACTTAAAACTATTCGTTGGTTTTTTGAGTTTTGTCAACCTGTTAACATAAACTTGGAAAACTTGAATAATCATAATCGAAGATAATTGTTATTTTGTTATTTTAGTTTTATAGTTTCAGAAATCGGTTACTTGTATCAAAGCTTTAGCCGCTTCTTTTTTCTCCTGAGCGATGACATCTGCTATGCTGGGGGAGTTGTCAACGGGCTTAGGTATGGGTATGTTGCTGGCCGCAGTGGTAGTTACCGTGCTGTCCCCGCTTGATTCTGCTGTCGTAGCCGGAGCAAACCTTAAAGGAAAGATTATTGCACACTTTAAAATTAATGGAAATTGTCATAGTGCCTTTTATTATTATTTATGTTGTAATATTTTGATTGTCGCTATGCGTTACATTTTTAATTTTTGTTTTTTTTTACTAAAAGAATTTTTGTTGTTTGATTACTAACCTCAGTTAGAAGGCCCGAATAATATAATTTCTTGAAAAAAATGTCTTGCTCAATTAACCCGTACTTTGTTTTAGCGGGTTATAAATAAAAGGCCAGCATCTCAAAAGGATTTCGTCGTTACTACGGCTAAATGAGCCACTGTCATTATAAAATACGCGTGACTGTGACTTATTCTGTAGTTAATACCGTCCTGTTTTAAATTTAAAATGAGTCACAGAAACACGTATTTTATACGAATTGTGGCTCATTTTGCCATAGTAACGACGATTTATTCCAGCATATTTTGTTGCTGTTTGCATTATTTGAGTATGTAATACTATTAAAAATATATCATAATACCAAAAAAATATGCAACTTCTGTACGCAAAAAAGTAACACCGGTACTTTTAGAAATTAGGGAGATATAATAGCACATCCTCTTTGAGTTGTGGCATTATAATAGTAATACTCTTCGCGGCAAATTTGAAAATGTAAAAATTAATATTTATTCGCACGGACTGACACATTTTTTATGTCAGTTATGCCATATAATAAAATACTTTGTACTGCGGAAACTGGTGTGAATTAAGCTGGAGAGCATTCCATAAAAACAAGAGTGCCATATAAACAGACTATTCTGAAAAAATATCATTACAATGACTTTCGCAATACAGGAGTTGCACTTTTTTTGTTATTGTATTTTTGATGTAATTATACTTAAAGTAGTTAAAACATCTTTATACCTTTAATCGGACACGTAAACCTTATTTTTGAGGTTATTTTTGGGATTTGAATCTTCCGTAAGAAGTTATGACCCCATTTAAACCCAAGGTTGCCCATTTTTAGGATGTACAATTTATGTTCAGATAAGCTTACACTTTGGTTAGATCGCCTAATGGTCTGCTGGGTTCCTCGGGTTTTGGTGCGGGAGGCTCAGCAGGAAGTTCGATTTCTTCCAGTTTCGGTTTTGTTTTCTTCGGTCGAAGAGGGGTGCCGGCTGAGTTCCACCTAAAATAATTAATTCTGCTTTTAGAAGTCCAACAAATAAAACTAAACACAGACACACTCGCACGTATGCACCGATAAAACAATTATACCAACAGAACAAAAACACACACAAAAAACTAGTTTTCTATGTTTTAAATAAAATATACTTACATATTGGGCGGAGGTTGTGTCATTGTAGGCGGTATGGGAGCGGCGGTACCCCCGGGGCTGTATCCGGCGTATCCTACGTTGGGTCGGGTGGGCGCAGCCGGAAATGGTTGTTGAGTCTGCATGTACTGCTGCTGTTGTTGGTAGAACTGCTGCCACTGAAAATAATAATAATAATAATAACAATAAATCATTAATTTTTTAACGGCACGTTTAATCTAAATTTTTATAAAATTTAAAATTTAAGTACGAAACTACCTTAACATTGAGAGACAACAATTTCCATTATATATTGTGCAAACATTTATTAATTAACACTAATTCTACCTGATAGTACTGTTGCCACTGTTGTTGTTGCATGGCGTGAGTGGCCTGATCCATGGGTGTTCCATCTGGCCCGATTATTATAAGAGGTGTTCCGTCCGGACTGTAGGGTACTATCGCTTTATCCTTATCATCCAAAGGCAATACCAATTTTCCTATAAAGAAAAACGATTAAAAGAAAAAAATCTACAGGTGGTTAAGAAACTATTAAAATTCTTGTCTTTAATATATGTAAACAAGTTTTAAGTCGAGATAGCTTAATAATTAATTAAAGCTTGCTCGGTATTATATGACAAATTGTTTAAAAAGATTCGTCGATAAAAGTTTATTTTTATTTTCATTAATGATTTCAGTTTGTTCTCCGGAACAAACTAATTATCAAACCCTTATAATTTCACAGGACTATAAAAATGTTATAAGCATCAAAACACGGGCAATTGTGGATAAAAATTTGCAACTACATTGTGTTATTATGTTCATCTAAGCGTTAATCAATTTGTCTTTGTTTGCAAATTCAAATCTTAATTGGAAATAATACCACCGATATGTTTGACTTACTTTTTGTAACGCAGATTAATTTTTTGCACATGACTTTATAGTAACGCAATAATTGACAGGAGCAACATTAGGCATTCAATCTATTCTGTAAAATATTTTCTTACTGAGAATTCAAACACATATCATTAGAGGATAATATTACCTAAGTCGGGCTATATTATAATAGAAAGGAAAGAAAATAAAAACAAACAATAGTTTTTAAAATAATTATAAATAATAAATTTTGGCTGGGATGGGATTAGGAGGAAAATAATTGGAAGATTTAGACCGGAATTTGTGGTTTTAAAAATCGACATTACAGTCAAAATTATTATGTGAGTTATTGACTACCTATTTTTTTCAATTTTTGGAAGGGTTAATCCCTTTCACCAAGCAGAAATAAACTAAATCAATCCTCATGACAGAAATGGTGGGCCTCCAAATCCCGTTTCTCTGTGGTTATCAGTTATAGTTTACTAAATTTAAAAAAAAGATTAAGAAGCAATGCAATGGCTTTTTTAAAATTGATGTTTAAAGTGTTGCTGTAGTTTGTGGCTGGCTGCCGCCAGAGGTGTTGGGCGCTTTTTACAATTAAACGTATTATAAAAATTGCAATACTCGGCATGAATTGTGATGACAGCACATTATTTTAAAACAAATTATGGGGTTTTCTATATTCTAGTACAAAATACATACATAAAAAATTGATTTGAAGATATTATTCCAGTAACATCATAATTAAACAAAGCTTACCGTCCAGTTTTATTTCTATAGCAAGCAAGCAGTACACTTTCAGTTTTTGCAGAAATAATATGCACACTATTACAAAACTTATTGTCATGAGAATCAATCTATAGATTTTTAAAATATAAAAATCAGAAAAACTACAATAAGCGCTGATGTGCATGAATATGGTTTAAATTAATGTTTTAAAAATTAAATTAATTAATCTAAAAAACGGTTGTTTTCATCAAAAACTTAAATTGAACATTTTTATGGTAAATTAGTTGACACATACTATGAAAACTGATAGATAGATTGAGGAAGCAAAATAAATTTAGAAAAAAATATAACAGAACAGTCCCAAAATAAAACGTTGGTGTTGTAGGTGGACTCATTAGATAGAAAACAAAAGCTTAGTGGACTTGTCAAATACAATTTTTTTCAATTTTCGTGAGTTTTTAATACATAACATAAAAATTGCTTGTGCATTTTAAGATTTGAAAACAGAATTCACAATTTTTTACAGAAAAATTCAAAAACAAGACTTTTTATATTAAGGATGATAGTGTTTTGACGAAAAATAATTTATTGAATAAATTGACAGATTTTTTTAAATCGTCTATTTGAACGGCACCTTTCTCTTAATGTTATAATAATGATTCTTTCTTTTAATTCATAAGAAATAATGGAAAATTGGCTTACTAATGAAGAATTGGCTTACTAAGTTTAATTACTTATATTCGCGCAAAAAATGTAATCAAATTTATTCATTTTAATTCACGGGAATTAATGGAAATTGGAATTAATAGAGATTGTTATTTTAATGATATAAAAAAGTGTGATTAAAATGGACGATTATTAAAATTTAGCTACTTAAACAGCACGTGTTTCTTAACACAGTATTTGCACGTTTAGTAATAATTATAATTTACATTATTATGTAAATTTTAATTATTATTACACGTATAATCTTTATTTACAACTCGTAAAAATGTGCGCTAATAATGCGTGTGATATATCACCAACAAAAGATGTAATTTAAAAGTAAAATACCGTATATGAAAATGCTATCCACATCTTGATATGTAAAATGCATTTTATCAGATATTTTGGAGCACGAAATAACAACAAGCCGACTTTTTTTCAGTTGAGCACAATTTTGTCTTGAATAGGTTTTTTATAAATTTGTATTTTTGTATTGAATATGAGTTTTTCTTACATCCACACAATGGGTGGTGTGTACAAAGCAAAAAAACAATCTCACCTTCTTTTGTCATGGGGGCTGTCGGTTTTCCATCTGGGCCCAGTGGAAAAATCGGTTTATTATCTTTGCCTTTCGGGAAAATTGGCTTTCCATTAGAACCTATCGGGACCATAGGTTTTCCGTCACCTAAATAAGTTATTTCTATGTAATAAATGATTTTTTCCTAAAATAAACTGCATAAACTTGATCTCTAAGGTTAAAAATAGCTACTTTAAAAAAATATAAACTCAAACAATAAGTAAATTTTTAGAAATAGAAAAAAGAAATTTTACACTTACGCCCAATAGGAAAAACCGGTTGATTGTCATCTCCTATAGGAAAGATAGGCTCCCCGGTGTTTCGATCAACTGGAAACATTGGCATTCCATCCGGACCCAAAGGAAATATCTTTTTTCCCATCGGATTTACCGGAAGGACTGGACGACCTATAAATTATTAGTTGTAGTTTTTTGCTTCCATTTTATGTTAGATTACACAAAAGTTTTTTTGTTTCTGAATATAATATTTCTTATCTTTTAGGACTAGTCGGATTTAATAGAATGAATGGAACACCTGAGAATTTTCTAGTTTTTGTGCTAGTTTATGTTTTATATTACAATTATAAACACAATGTTTTTGTTTTGTTTTTTTTCGATAGCTATATTTCCAAGATTTTTTTGTAATTTTAAGTTTTATATTAGTTATTTGGGCTGGTTATATTATTAGTCCTATTTCAAGGTCTAAAAAGGTATAGTAGCACTGTTGCTCAGAAAACATTCTGGCCAGGCCAGGCAGTGGCGTAGCCAGGATTTCATTTGGGGGGCGGTCTGGGGGGAGAAAAAGTGCCACCAAAGCGGCGCCCAGCGCCGCCGCCTGCGCCGCGTAGCGGCGCCAGCCGACGCCCAGCGTCGGCCAGGGAATCTGGAGTGTGTCCTCTCAGCCGCCGGAGGCGAATTTTTTTTAAATATGCACTAAACTAAAAAGTGCTTAAAAATCGTCCCCTGGTGTTTACGTGAAAACATACATTTTACTTTTGTTTTTTTACCTAATTTCTGCACAATTATGTCTGATCTTCAAAATTATCAGGCGATGAAATTGTATACAACACAACAATCTATTTTCTGATGTCTTTAAAGTTTGCGAATGAGTATGGTGTAAGTTATAATTACAAAAAATATTACTGATAATATTAATTTTTTACTGTATATAATATAATAAATCTGACCTAAAAATTTTTATATTGATTAATTTCCGATTTTAGAATGCACTAGGATTTGTATTAAATTTTTATAACTCAATGTTTGAAAAGTAAAAAAAAATCTATACAAACTGCCACGCTTCACCATGGGGTGGAAAGGCGGACAACCCCACAAGTGTAAAAACCGTTGTTAAGGTCTCTCCGGACAGTTTTTATTGCAGAGCGTTCAGTAGCAAACCAATTGCAATAAAGAGCAAAAATTACCCATTTTTATTTACACACAATTTACTTTTGAATTATTATACTTATAGAGTATTGTAATATTTTAAGATATTCAAATGACAAAAATTTGACTAATTGGCGAAAAACAGGCAACAAATCTTGATTACAATAATGATGTTTTTTGAATTTATGTTAAATAAATTTTTAAAATTGTAAAAAAATTTAAAAAAACATTATTAAATTCAAAAAAAAATATTGTGGCCAAATATTTTTTATGTGGGAATCGATCTCGGGACCTTTCAAAAAATTTGACAAGGCGCTAACCGACTATGCCACTGCTACCATGGGATAATGAGCTCTAAAAGCGATTTATAAACCACCCTTCAGAAAAAAATCGATAAAACGCACGACGCACGACAGAACTATTTATGCGTTAAAAATACAAAAGATGTTATGGCCTTCCAAAAATTATAAATTTCAATAGAAATATACTATCTGGAGCTTTAAATTTTACCAAATTAAATTAAATCGAAGTTTCACCGAAATTTTGGAAATATTAACCCCCGTTTTTTACGGAAAATTGTATATTAAACCATAAATACAACAGTTTTCAATTTAATTTTTACGTAAGTGAAAAAGGGTAACGGTGTCTCTCTGTTGGAAGTATTTTTTTAATAAATAGTGTGAAGTAAATATTTTTAAGGGTTTTAAAAAAAATTCATTGCAATTTGATTTTTAATATCAATTATTTCAATTACTTACAATAATAATGAATGTTCACTTTATAATCGTGATATTTCTGCCTTTCTAACACTCATATAAATTTTTTAGTGAAATATTACTGTATTTCACGAGATCTCGTATGCCAAAAATCGCGATTTTCCATACCTAAGAAAACTGTCCGGAGAGACCTTAGGGGGTTTAAATCAGCCATTATCAAACCTACATATCTTATAAAATATGAGTTTTAACATCTATATAGTATTGCCATTCAATATCTGAGGCAAAGAGGTACATGCTTTCGCTATGTATTGAATGGTACAATCTATCGAAATGAAAAAAAATTAACAAAATCATTAATGTACATTTCTCGCGAAGCGGGAAAAATTTCAGTTTTTTGACTATTTTAATGTTTTGGATCGCATCAGAAATGTTTCGAATTTATATATAAAAAAAAATTTTTTTTCTCCCAAAATTCAAAAAATGTAAGGGTCCCTTACGAAAAAATCCGGCTTCGCCAGATTTCGGGGCGGGGGGGGGGGGGGGGGCAGGCGCCTGCCTTCCCCCCCCGCTCTGGCTACGCCACTGAGGCCAGGTCCCAACTTTCACATAGAATTTATAGGGAGCAGGTGTGAATTCTGAAAGTCAAAGATATAACAGCTCTTTCTCAAACCAAGTCCCTAAGCCTGCGCTTAACTAAACACCTTAACATGGCAAATGAGGAATTATTTTTCGAGTAAATTGCTTAAAAAACTGAAACAAAAATAAAGTAAAAAATGTATAACCGTCTATAATGAAAATTTTCAAGAAAAATATTACCTTGATCATCAAGCGGGTAAATAGGGCGTCCCATGTCGTCAAATTTAAGTTGAAAAGGGTGGGGGTGTCGCATACCGCGTGGACGATAATGCCTTTGTGGCTGACCAGATAAAAGTGGTTGTCTTGAACCTATAACACTTTCATAGATAAAAAAACTTAGTTTTTTTTACATAAAAATATAAACACAACTATTTTGTATCTATTATTTATATTTTAGTGACTTTTGTCACACTTATTTTATTAGCTAGGCTTTTTGTTTTGTATTTTATTTAAATAGATAAAGCTTATTAGCAACATACACTTACCTTTTGCGAACTGAAACATGGCACATTTTTACATGCTAAAATTTAATAAATTATCACTAACATTTTTTCTTTATTGTAATATTATTATAACTTTGTTTTGTATTTGTATAGCAATAAAATTATAATAATAATCCGCTGCACAGATCATTTCCATAAAATTATTAAAATAAAATTTTTACCTGGGCGGATATTTTTTCCGCTTTTCAAAGAAAGATGAAATTCGTACTTTGTTTTTAACGTGTAACCTTACTAAAAATATTTTCATTCTTCTATAATAAAATTTTTACTTAGCAACTTAGGTAATAAAACAATAATTCCAATAAAAAATTAAACAAAATAAATGCTATTTTTAAATTTGGTGACTTATCTAAACATTTTATCAAATCAATTAATTAAAGCTGACTTAAATAATTTTAACAGTTTAAAAGTGTGTATTTAATTCTGGAGTATTATTATATAAAACTGAAAAAAATCCCAACCGTTTGAATTTCCGGTGTTAAAGAAAAGTGCAGTCCAGTGATTATTACATTTTAACGTAATTTGGTGTTTGGTGTAATTTGGTGTGATGTGAGGCCTTCTGTTTCCAAAAGGTAATGGTATTTTAAATATCTGAGGATCGAAAATATGGCATTATGATTATGTTCTTTTACTTTGTTTAGCATTCTCTGTTTATGTCTGCAAGTCTGGATCTGTGACTAAGATGCAAAGAAAGATCTGGGGTCGCATTCTGAAGAAATTCCTATATTTACCCCGATAAATCCATTCCAATGAAATTAAAAAATATATATATTGTAAACAAATAAAACTGGCGCATATGGGACAGAAAATGATCGCAATGAATTTTTTTTAAATTTTTTTCTCGCGCCGCAAAACCACCTTGCACAAATTAAAAAATTAAGTCAATGCGCGTATTTTATTTTTTATTAAATTAATCCTGCGGGAGAAAATATTTATCCACCTCTTGAGTAAAATAAATTCATATTCTTAAAACAATAGAAAAAGTTTAACCCGACTTTAACCAGGGTAAAATTGATTTTTCACTCGCATCCTTTAGCACGTAAAAAAAAGTTATTCCGGAATAACTTTTAACCGCGCGTCAGAATGCGACCCCTGTTTTTATTTCGTTTTTCTATTATCTTGATTTAGTGCGGTCGTTGTGGATTTTTGTGAATATTTTTTAAGAGAAAGATGGAATAACACCAAGATTGTTTTAAAGCAATAATTAAGCGAAGTGTCGTTTTCTTTTTAAACCAATTTAATCAAGGAATACATTATTGCATGTGCATCTTATTCGTCACGTATTTATTCATGTTTGTACAACTTAAATAAAATGTGCCAACAAAATGTTGATTTAAAAACCAGTCAAATTATTTGCGAGTCGTTTCCACAATTTTTTGCCCATTTTAAGTTACTGTTTGTTTTTAGTTTCTACTTTTAATGAGCGAAAAATTCTGAAATGATATAAAGGAAGTTTTATTTGCGGTTTTCTAGTAGTTTGAAGTTGGTCAATATTGGCAAAAAAAGTCTGTTTGCTAAGAATTCAATGGTTTTTTTTTAAATAGCTTTAGTGGCCCAAGAAAATTAAAAAGTCAATTATTTAATTATTATTATTAAAAAAAACTAGATCTTTGAATTGTTAAAAAAATTAAATAAAATTTAAAAAAAAACAGTTTGAGAATACAGTCTTTATTTCTTCAAAACTAATGATTTAAGATTTTTATAACTTTTTTTTTTATAACTTCAAAACTTTTTTATAACTGTTTTTGACTGATTTTTTTTGTTGTTAGTGACACACAATAAATTAAAAACTGACTTTCATGATCGGTTAATAATTTTGTAAGTGTAAAGTATCCTTATTTATTAAAAACACATTTTAAACAAATCATGTTTATCTAAATTAAAAAAGTATTTGTAAGAAGGCAGACATGCAATACTAATGAAATTTAATTAGCGTAGAATAAACCAAAAAAGGACGTAATACGTCAACGCCAAGTTAGAATACATACTAGGCGTTCAAAAATATAGTGTGACATAAATGTGGCCTGGAAAATATTTAAGTAAACTTATAAACGTCAATTGTAGGGTTGATTTATACAAAAGTTATTACAGTGTTTCCGAAAGTAACTAAGTTTAAAATCTCTACATCAATAAATTTTGGTATAAATCCACCATTACGTTAAAAGATGTTCGTTAAATTTTTTTCCATCCGATATAAACAAAATTTGATAAGGGACGACGTACCCAGGGTTTCATTTTGAGGGGGGGGGGCGGATTGTAGTACAAAAAAAATTTCGGGGGAGGAGGGTGGCGGAGCCCCCCTTATTTTTTAAAAACGTTAAAAAGCAGGTATAAACGTAGATAAAGCTGTATAATACACGGTTTTTGGCCTAATAACGTATCATCTAGTGTTTTTAGCAGTAAAAACATGTTTTCTTAGTTAAAAATTAGATTAGCACACATTGGAAGAGCCTGGATTTCACAAAAAAGAAATTTAAACACCTTAGATCCCTTGGCTACACCCACATTGTAAACTAAAGCACTATGAGCAGTATCTCGACTCCATGTTTTTTAGAGTACCTACCTATAGGAAAAAATCCGAGCCAAGACTATACGCGGCTGGAAAATTTGGGAGGGAGGAGATACATAAATCAACCAATATGATTGTTTGTTTTGATTTCTGTGTAGTACTTATTACTTATAAAAAATATGGTACTAACTTTGATTGAAATACCATTAGCATTAGGAAAGATAAAATAGCGCGATATATGTATGTATACTATAGAAAGTGACCGCTGAGCGAAGCGAAGCGGGAAAAATTTTTGGTTTTTGGGGGTCAATTGTTGTACTAACATTATTTTACAGTTTGGCGCCGAGCAATTAGCGAAGCGCTAGCAAATTTTGAATTTTTAGCCTCTGAAAACCACCAAATTTTACTATCTGGCGACCATTTGGGGGGGGGGGGCGGCCGCCCCATCCCCCCCACACCCCAACCACTGTCCTTATTTTTGCCCCTGTCCGACCGTTTCAGGAGGGGGGGGGGCAGCGGCCGCCCACCTGGTTCCATCCCTGAATTTGATATTATGCAAAAAATGGTTATTTTAAAATGCAAAGACCGGTTTAAGAAGTAGTAAAAATGCCTTTGATTTATGCTAGAAAACGCAAAAAAATTTTGCGACTTATACAAAATTCGCTTGCTAAGGAACAATAATATGTTATGTTAGGAAGAAAACCCACCGTATTTGTGGTCGTAATTCCCACCGTGCCTCGGTCTATATCCTCCTTGACCGTGGTGACGATCACTATAGGGGGCGGGAACAGCAGTTGGAGCATCCTCCCACAGTGCAAAAGAGCCATCGTCGTTCTGATAATACCAATAACAGGCTTCGTCTTGGGTATACCTACAATATTATTTCCTCGTTAATTTGACAGCTAGAACGGTGAGCCGATCCGAAACGATGGTGCGTTAGGAGCAATAAACGTTTCAGTAAGAAGAGAGGTTTATTTTATCATTGTACTGTTAAAATCAGGGTTTTTTTTAAGAAGAATCAGGATTAAATGAATTTTCGCATTTTTTAGTTTTTTATTTAAAGGTCTGTTTTTGAGCCTTCCCCCAAATTAATTAGCCTTCCCCCAAACCTTAAGATAAAAAGTTGATTTTGTGCCACAACTTCAAGGAAGAAAAATTACCTTTACTTTTTGTCCAATATAAAACATTAATACAAAAAGCTTACTGTATTATTTTAAACCTAAATACAATATAAACCAACAAAAATATTATGGCTAAGAATCATAAAATTTAAGCGAAACTTAACGAACTTAAAAGAAAGATATTGTTAAAAAATTCAAATAGAAAACGTAGTGGAAAGGTGAAAACTATCCACATAATTTTGAAGGGAAAAAGAAAACCATAAACTGCTAAACAAATATAAAGTTAACTAAAACCTACCAGTTCCCTCTTGGGTCTAAATAATATTGATATCCATCTTGAGTATACTTGTAACGCATCAATTCTCCGCCGAGCAAAACATCGCAAAGCTAAACAAAATCTCAAAAAGTAATAACGATTATTACACAATGAAAATTATTAAATTTATAAGCATAATTTTAAATTGTTTTTATTAATAAGGACGAGATTAATTATAATTAAACAGTTATGCGCCAATTTTAGAACAACAAAACCCTTTTGTTTGAAGAAGTTAAAACAGATAGCAAACGGATAATATTATTCAATTCAAAATTGTTCTTGCATTTTTGATTTTACTAAAAAATAATAATACATTAAAAAAACGATTTTAGGACAAAAAAATTTGATTTTTTGAGTTAATTGTATTTTTATTAATCTTTAAGCTTGGACATAACAGTTTCGGTTTTATTACTGCGGTTAGAAAGTCTCTTTGTTAGACATGGTTAGTGCAAGTCGTTCATTCTAGTGAGTGGAGGTGAATTGTGATTTTAGAACTTGGCTGGGCTGAGATTAACCCATACATGGACAAGTAATTTCTGCAGTGGGAGGAGTTAAACCCAAATTAAGGTGGAGGGGGTATTAAAATTCGAAAACGCATTTTACCCTTTTTTTTGGAGTGCATTACACCGTATCGTTTTTCAATTAAAAAAATGTAAAAACGCCAAAAAATCAAAAAGCCTTTTTATAGCGTTTTTGAGGTTTTTTGCTTAAAAGACTCATTTGATTTTGACCTTAAAACTTAAGTTGAAGTTATAAGTCATTTTGAAAAATTTTTTTCTTCAATTTAAGACTTTCACATAAACTCTACTTCATCACATACTGATTGTAAGACTTTAAAAATTAAGAGGCTAATTATGTATGCTATGTTTTTTGATACGAACAGTCTTTTAAAAATCTACAAACAACAACTATTTCATGCTTTCCCTTATGCTTTATCGATATATTATCCTCAGCAAGCTAAATACCGTTATAGTCTTGAAAAGACTCAACGTTTTGCTTTAAGATAGTTATAAAGACCTTTTGCTTGCTTCTTCATGCCTTCCAGTCAGTTTTACTGCGCTTAGGTTTTGGGTTGGTTTAATTTACATTATCATAACGGTTTTCGACATTGACAAGAACCGTTTTAGCTGACATAGGATATTAATGTACGACGAGCACAACGTTTGGAACAACATCAACATCTGTCCCATTTACCGTTTGTTCGTTTGGATAGATCTGACTGTTCCAGCATTCGTGAGTCAATTCGTATTTGGAATGGTTTATCAGATGATATTATTGATTTAAGCAAAAAACAATTTTTTTAAATATATGAAAAATAAGCGAAACCTGAAAGAGTTGCTCATTTTCAACTCTATTATGGCTTCTATAATATTTAATTTTGTTAATATATTTTTTATACAGTTTTATTAATGTAATAATTATGCGTTTTATTTTATTGTATCAGTAATTTGTTTTTACTAAGTATTTGTGAGTAATTAAGGTAAAATTTAATTGGGCTAATTAAAATTAAAAGGGGGTACCTTTTTCATAAGACCATAAGGTTTATTAACTCCAAAGTGGTATGTGGTTCAATTGTATGTTAAATTATGCCTTCACTACTCTGCACTATGCGAATATTAATAAATAAATAAATGAAATAAATGTTTAGAAAACACTCACTTGGGAAGAGGGGGGCCCTGGAGGTCCTCTACGGGGCGAAGGTCCGTGTCCAGATCTGGGTTCGAATTCCGGGCGTTCATTCCCATCCCGTTGCGGCGTTCTATCATCTGAGTGACCACGTTGATACGGTTCCTAAAACTTAATTGTCTTTCTAAGTTAATTATGAAAATTCACCAAGTGTTTATTCACCTATGCCCCCTTCCCCTTTTGTCCAGACCTTCCATATAATAATTAAAATTTGGAAATCTGTTTTAAAACATTAATACAGTTTCAGGGATACCCGCCACGTAACATTTTTGGTCGCCGTGACCTCCAGCGGCATAAAGTTATAGGAAAAAAAAACCTTCGATTACTAAAAACGCTAAAAATAGGTTTTCAGAAATAACTCTACAAAAATCTTTAATTATATCCTTGATCGATAGGGGATGTTGGCCAGCTTCCTGGGGGATATTCTTTATACCCTCAATATTTTTTGGGGTAAAGGGGGCATAGGTGAGAAAGGGGAGGGGCCGGGTGGGGTCCACCTCCCTAGACGAAAATCTAGGGGCCCCCCCTCCCCCCCAAATTTCCGAATTTTTTACCCCTGACCTCCCTCTAGAATTTTAAATCTGACTCCCCCCTCGGAAAATTTTTAGGTACTTTTTTTTTTACTTTTTTTAGGTACTTATACCAAATTTTCTTCCAAAAACGTAAATTTTTACCACATATTCATGTTTTTACACCCTTTTTACACCAGAATATCGCTTTTTATTCAATAAAATGTAGTATTATCCTATAAAAAGAACTATTATTAAAGTTATTGTGGTTTAAAACTGTTTTGTTTTGGACACCGGACCCCACCTGACCGCCCTCTAGATTTTAAAATTTCGCACCCCAGGTCGCCCCCCCCTTAGAAGCTAGGGAATTTTAAATTCTAGGACCACCCTCCTAGAATTTAAAATTTCATTTACCCCGGGTAATTACCCCCCTAGTTTCCCGGACCGTTCTCACCTACGAAAAGGGGTGGGGCGCGACGGGCGAGAGTACCTGAAAAATTTTTGGGGTAAACTATCCCCCAAAAACACAATTTTAACATTTTAACTAGTGATGTTCCTACCCTTCAATATCATGCTCCGGAGCTCCGGCCATTTAAAGTGGAGAGAGTTCCGGATTTCCGCTCCCTAAAAGAGCGATTTTAAGCTTATTTCAGCTTGAAATATATTTAAAGTTACTCTATTAGGATTTTTAAGACTATTTCTAGCGTTTTAAATAAGTTTGGAAAAAAATTTAATTTACAAAAAAATTTGACAAAATAAACTATGGCATCACTCTTTAATTATTCATGAAGTTAATACAAAAATAGGGCGGGGTTCCGCTCCGGAGCTCGAAGCTCCGGGGAACATCACTAATTTTTACTACTAAACCTTCTCCCCTAAGTTTAGAAGGGACATCGGGAGTTCTAGAATTTTTCGGAAGTATGACCCTCAACCCCTTTTCCTGCGCATTTACGCCTGGATTGCATCTCATTGTGGTTTTTATCTTTCTCATAATCTGAGAGGTCGTATGCTGAAGGTTTAAACGGACTTCAAGTGAATCTGAGATTAGCGATTTTAGCCACACGGTAAACATGTTAGTAGTATAGTAAGTATCAATTAGATAATCTCGCTTTACGGATTTAAAGTGAGATTAAAACGTAATCTCAGATTAAATCGTAACTAATCTAAGATTAGCAAAAAACCCATCAAGTTTTACACCACCTCTCGAGATGGTTTAAGAATTGTCGGATTTGGTGGATATGCGAGTGAATTAGTGCAATTTAATCCGAGATAAAGTTTTAATGTCACATTAAATCGGTTAAGTGAGTTATCTAATTGATATTGTACTTTTAGTATTTTTTACCGTGTAAAAAAAATCGCTAATCTCAGATGAACTTAAAGAAGTTCGTTATTAACTCTTCAACATACGACCTCTGTGTACGTCACCACAAATGGGGAAGTGAAAACACCTTGATGTTTACCATTATCCCTACAATATGACATCCATAATACGGTTTTGTATGCTAACATTTAAAGATTTTTAATATTAAAACAATTCATGCAATAAGAAGGCGCATGCTGACCTGCAAAATGAGAAAAACGTTTATGGTGGGAAATTTGTTATTACTACGGAAAATAGAAATTTTTGTTGCACTTCAAAAAAAAAAACAAAAAAACAAGAAGAATTAAAAATTCTACATTCGGGTTACAAAGAAGTTATTTAATTAATTATTTCAAAGCGAAAATAAATCTATCTAAAATTAAAAGTTTTATAATAAAATAAAATTAGAATGTAATTTGGTAAAATTAAGTCGAGCTACTACAATAAAAGAATTACTTAAAAAAACTGCTGGTCAAGCCATACAGATTTTTTAAAATTTGAGCTAAGAACATTGCAATATTAATACAGAACGTTATATAAACTAAAAAAATGATAACAAAAAATTGCTAACCCAAAAAAGCAGCCAGAGTTCAATAATTTTTAACAAAAAGTCAAATAATTTTAAAGTATTGAATCACTATTACCTTTAACTTTTATAGGTCAACAGGTAGGTAAAAGTAGCAGTAGGATGGCATTTGCTAGGGTAAATGGCTATGTGAAATACAAAGAAGGGGAGAGTTATATACGGTTTAAAGTAAGTTATTTAGATATAAAAAGGTTACAAAAATGTAATTGTTATATTTTAACTAAAAATTTTGTTTATATATAATAGTAAATTTTAAACCTAAAATCTCAAACCAGAATTATCTTAGAGTGGGTCTAATAAAGAAATCCAGAGGATTAAATATTAAAATAATGAAGGGGGCCTTCACTATATTTTGTTTAGACGGGGGATAGGGTTAAAAAGATCGAAGCTAGGATGGTACATCTCTGTGTTATTTGGGATGTGATGTATATAGTTTTAAAAGGTGTTTTTTAATTAAAACACAAAAGTTTGGTTTACGGGTCAAGTATTTCAGCAGTCAGGAGTGTAGCCACGATTTCGGAAAGGGGGCGGTTGTACTCCATACAAATTTTTCAAAAGGAGGGGGGTTGTACTGTACTCCAAAATTTCAAAATACCGTAAAAAGACATTAAAAAGGTAAAAAATTATTGCGCTTCACGCTAAGTAATTTTTTTGCTGTTATTTGCATTGTTTTTTAAAGTTAAACTTAAAAAATTTTAGGTTTAAAAAGGTATAACATTTCAAATTGTGCGACAACGCTAAAAAATTTTCAAAAATTGTCTTTTAAATTCATTAGAAACATCACTTAAAAGTTGTAAAAGGGATATAAATGTCGAGCGCTGAGCGGAGCGAAGCGCAAGGAAATTTTTTAAATTGTTCTCTTAGGACCCCCAAATTTTTACCTCCGCCAGCCCAAAAGGGGGGGGTTACAACCCCCATAACCCCCCCTGGCTACGCCCTTGTCAGCAGTGTATGTATATAATAAAAACAACATGTTTAAATAAGCTGAAACTTAAAAATAAAAACAACAGGAAATAAACCAAATTTTAAGGTAAATTTTAAACGAAGAATAAACACAAAAAATTTTATTCTAGAGGTACCAAAATCTTTAAAAAAGAATGTTAAGCATAGATGAACACGGTCAAAAAGCTGGGGTGGGGTGTTTACCCCGGGTAAATGACAATTCAAAATCTAGGAGGGGGGTCCTAGGGGGGTCGAACCACCAGCTTTCTAGGGGGGGTCGACCCGGGGTGGAAGACTTTGAAACCTAGAGGGGGTTCAGGTGGGGTTCAATTTCCGAAGCAAAATACTTTTAAATCATTAAAAGTTTAATAATACTTTTTTTAAAGATAATACTACATTTTATTGAATAAAGAGCGATATTCAGGTATAAAAAAAGTATAAAAACATCAATTTGTGTTAAAAATTCACGTCTTTGGAAGAAAATTTAGTATAAAAAAAGTACTTAAAATTTTCTCGAGAGGGGAGGAGAGGGGAGTGTTCAGATTTCAAAATCTAGAGGGGGGTCAGGGGTAAAAAATTCGAAAATTTGGGGGGAGGGGGGTGTTCAGATTTCAAAATCTAGAGGGGGGTCAGGGGTAAAAAAAAATTTTTACGAAAAAGGAAAGGGGGGGGGGGGGGGGGGGGGGGGGGGGGGGGGGGAAATTTGGGGGGAGGGGGGGCCCCTGGATTTTTTTCTAGGGGGGACCCAAAATTTCGAGGCTAGAGGGGGGGGGGAGTGGACCCCACCCTACCCTCCCCCCCCCCTTTTTATCTATGACGTTAAGTCGAAACAAGTTTTGTTTCTATACAGAAGTATTTTACAACAAATGTTCACAATTCACATTCGACATTATAAAAATTTTCAAACCGGAAAACTAATTTTTGGACTATCCTTTTTAAAGACATTCATGAATTTTCTACAGCTAATATTTCAAACAAAAAAACACTACTTTTAAAAATTTTTAAAAGCAACAGTCTTTATTGTTAAAACAATGATTTTTAAGCTTAATTTCAGGTGCTGTTGTTGTTGTTCATAGCCATTGCTTCAGGTGATGTCCTTCAGGAACCTGAGCGCATCCACCAGGCACTCAATGCTTAAATAACGGTTTTCCATCGTAACATTCTTAACTCTAGGGAAAAAATTGAGTAACAAACAAGGACTAACACGAGGTGTTTTTTTTTGTATTTGTATTCCTATATCTGGCTGTTTCTTCGAGTCTTGGGCAAAAAAAAAGCATGCATACCTTGGGGAAAAACCGCGGTCTCCATACCTTTGCTCCGTCCGGAGGGAAAGGTCCCCTTCTATCATCATTCCTATCGTCTCCCTCCCGATTGTTGTAGGGCCGGTCGAATTTCCTCGAAAAATGTTCTCCGGGTGGTTTGCCACCCTGGTCGTCCGGCGGCATTCTTTCTGGATCGCCGCCAGCCTCGTTGGCTCCCGAATTATCGAACGGTTGGTCGTCACCCATGTGCTTCTGAGTCCACTGGGGCGGGGGGCCGATGGGCGCCAGACCTTTTGGGGGTGCCGCCGGGGGTCCCAACCCCCAGGGTGGAGGCGGGCCCGGTGGTCGCTGACCTTGATTCAACTTATCAGGGGGACCGGGCGACCCTTGCTGCGCCCACGGCGGGGCCTGTAACGGCGCTGGCGGTGTCGGAAGCATTGGAGATTTTTTGAACTTTTCAAGATCTCCAGGTTTCACTTCTTTGTCCGCATCGCCGCTTTCCTGGTGATTTTTTGTCGAATCGCTCTGATCCGTTGTTTCACTTTGTAACGGCAATTGTGGCTCGTTTTCTATAATAAATATCCAACAAATTGTTTAGCAACAAGTTTAAATTAGAGTTTTAATTACAACTATAACAAATTGCATAAAAATAAATTTTAACTTGAAAGTTATTTTACTGGCTACATTAACCAAAATTTTAAGTATTTTTAAACGTTAAAATAACTTTTTTTCACGCTGAACAGTTTTGTCTGCCTCCAAAAACAGCCTGACTTATTTAAATAAAAAAATCTCAAAATTTTCCTAATACACGAGTACTAGTTATACCCATCAAGGTTTTAATTTTTTTAATTTTAAAATTAAAAAAAAAACAGGAGTGTTCTCTCCTGCCTACACACAGTCATTATACCCACCCCCCCCCAAAAAAAGCCGTTTTAAACTTTTTTACGCCAAAATAAAAACAATCAGAAAAGGTGAATAAAAAATTTTCTGTTTTTACATTTTTTTCTTCAATTTTAAAATTTTTTTTAAATCTACAGATAGGCAAAAGTGTTTCTCCACTTCCAAAACTTCTTTAAACTTTGAAAATTACCCAGATTTTTGCTACTTTGACTGTAAAAAGACCTTTTTTGTAAGTAGGCAATTAAACAAACACACCCGAACTCTTTACTCCTTCCTACTACTACGTTTATACATTCGTACCTTCTGAACCTTGAAACAAGGGAGTTAAATTCTCTTCTTTTCCGTTATCCTGAAGAAAGGGTATTCCCATCTCCGCAGAAGCAGACGGAGTCGATTCGTTTGCATTCAGCTTTGTACTATCTGGGACTGATTCTTCCCCACCAGCATCATCCTTTGCTTTCACCTGACTTTCTTCCGTAATTTGTGGCTTCGACACAATTTCGTTTTGCGCAACTTTCGAACCGTTCTCGTTTTGAGGCACTGAATAGTCCCCGTTTGCGTTATTAATCATTTCCCGATGGCTCTCAGTAGTCGAATGCTGTTCAGAAGAAGGAGGAGGAGGTTCGTTAGAGGCGGGGGTGACAGACTGTTTGGCGATCGAGGGGGCGGCCGTCTCCGGGATTTGCTGAAGCTGAGGGGCCGTATCGTCGATTCCGAATTCAGGACTTCCCGGTTCCTCTTCTGTCTCCGTTTCGTCCTTGAATTCTGCCAAGGCCGCCAAAGCCTCGACCGTTCCGTCGTCATCTCCGTCTGCCATGATTTACTAAAACTAGAATTATCGTTTAGAAATGGTAGATAATTGGCAACGCAAACTATTTTTACATGGTACGGTTATTTTTGATTTATTTGTTAACTCTTTAAAAAAATAGAAATTATGATTGTTTTTAAAAAACTCTTTAAAAAAATAGAAATTAACCCGGGCACTCTCTTAAATTCGGGGGATTTCAGTACTAAAAACGCTAAAAAGGGTATTTTTGAACTACACCCCAAAAAAATTTCGGGACACCCCCCCCCCAATTTCGTGGGTTCAGTATACCCCCCAGACCTGTGCACGGTCAGGAAATGCCCCCTGCTTTATTGGAGGATTTGTCCCCCCCCCCGTTTTATTGTCCCCTCCCCTTCACCAAAAAATGAAAAAGCACCCTAAATTATGACACCATTTTCGACCTATGATGACGCCATTATTGCAAATTTTTTGCAGTTTTTAGCCTATTTCAATGTATTTTAAGCCATTTTAGACCTATTTTTACCCTACTTTTGCTTTTTTGTCCTTTTTTTCCTTTTTCCCTTCTTTTTTTTTCTTTCTCCCCTGCTTGCCCCCCTCCGTTTCAAAAAAGTTGCCCCCGTTTTGGAATTGCCCCCAATAAAACCCCCGGGGGGCAGTGCAAAGATCTCCCCCTAAAAAAAAAAATCCGGGAGCCTGCTCACCTATGCATATACCCCCAACAATTAAAAAGTCGGATACTCTCCCCAAAAAACCCGAAAGGCTTCCCACACCCAGACCCAACTATAATAAAGGAGGTCCTAGTGCTTCAATTTAACGCCCCCCCCCCACCCGATAAATTGATTTGTGGACGATACTTTCCCTTTCCTCTTTTTTTCAGGTATACATAAAAAACCGGGCATACCATTGACCCAATATCCGCATTTGGCACACAACTTGAAGAATGCAGATATCATTTAAGCATTCCATAGGGGACTAAGGTTTCTGAGTCTTCCCAAGAATTTTTTTCCAGGTAAACTTTTAAGGCCATGGGGTCCCAAAATTTTTTTTGAGGTATATCACCAAGATACCCCATTTTTAGCGGTTTTAATATTAGGACCCTTCCCCCAAAAAAATTTATGAGGGATGTCCGAAGTACTAAAAAATTTCAGGGAGGCGGGAAGAGGGTGTTGGCGTCGGCAGGTTTCGGGATTTTGGGAAGGGGGTAAAACAACCCTCTGCCCCCCCCTTTCTTCCTCCATGCACCCTATAGTCACCGACCGCGACCACAGTCCTAGAAACGTTAAAAATCGGGTTTTCAAATGGTACGTCGCCCATCTAACAAAAAAATTCCCGGAGACGGTGGTAAAATGAACAGTCCCATTAAGCAGAAAATGAACATGTCTCGGGTTACATTGCTGGACCCATAAAGTCACATGTTAAAATGATAAAAAAAATCCAACAAACGATGATTTACCGAAGGACACTGGCACTGGATGCTTGAATTACCAATATTTTTCTCCAAATAAAACACCTAAACACAAAAATATAAAAATCTTATTATACTTTAAAATATTTCATTATCTTTAATAAAAAATTGAATTCAAACATTTATGAAAACTATAGCGTGTTACAATTATTAGTGATTACGCTGAAATATTATTTAAACATATAACAAGAATCAGGTTGTAAAAAAGGAAGAATGATCATAATCCACATTCTCACAGTAACGCAAGCTTCGTAACATTGGCGGTGTAAGAATACAATGGCACAGATTCCATTATTGTCAACATAATACAACAACAGGTTTGATGCACTTTTGCTGAAAAGGGATGATACTAATTATACTATAATAAGCAAATATTTAAATTTAAAAAAATAAAGTTCTTATGCCAAAAAGTTTACTTTCATTAACTACTATTTCCATCATCTAAATTCCTGATTTTGCATGTGCTAGAGTTTGGGCCATAATTATTGCGAAAATTTTCAGTTGTAAACTTTTACATGTTACCTATTTGTATAGCATCCATGTATACCACTGTTTTAAAATTTGTTCACACAACATTTTCTATTACATTATTCTTAGTATATCACAATCGTAGTTCATGAGCTGGAAATACTCCCAGGCCCCAATGTCTACAAAGTAATGAAATGACACTCTCTTCTATAATTTGAGGTTCTCGGAAGATGGCGTCTTATGCCAAAAAACGCTAAAAATGGGGTATTGCAGAACAATTTTCTCCTTGAAAACACTGCCTACTTTTAAATTCTCAGCAATGTTTTTGTTTTTACATTAAAATTTGTTTTTTTGCTTTTTTGTTCCATATATTTTTTTCTAAACTTGTAACAGATCTATCTTGGTGACAAGACAATTAAATAGCTAAAGCTGTAAATAATGAAAGGGTTTAGTTTTCCTTAAACTGAAAATTACACCCTTTTAATGTTGAATGAATTAAATAAAGGTTTAATTATTATTTTAATGATTAAAATTAACCTTTTTTACTTGAACTGAGGTGCAAATAATAAATTTTTAACTTAAATTTTTTGGTCTAAAAATTCACTACTTATAACATTTTTATTTTATCTTATTAAAAAATATTTTAAACTTCATTTCTATTTTTTGGGATTAAATAAAACACGGTCTTAAGTAGAAACATTGAGTCAATGCAAAGTAAAATTTAAAAGTTGAAGCAAAAATAAACACAACTGAAAAAGCTAGCTAGGGGATGGTTGGCTACCAAAAGAAAATGGTTTTCTGAAATATATAGCCTTCAGGATGGGAGTGGTTTGGTTAGGGCTCCAAACCACCTTCGACCTCTTTCCTCTTTTTACGACGAAAGAGAGGGGGAAAAGTTTATGAAAAGAGAAAGAAAGGTGACGCTTAACCAAGCAACTACAAATTTTAAAACAAATTGAATAAAAAGTGAGGTCTGGCTATTCAACAAAATTAGTTTTAAGTCATTATGTTTTGTTTTTGAAGGACTAATGTTAAAATTTTATTGACTAAAGTTTGTTCTTTATGTAGTTTGTTATTAAATTTTATTGAATTTTGACAAGTGATCTACTATAAAGTTTTGTAGTTTTTGTAACAGCAATGTTAGACTTAAAATTATACTTAAAATTTTACTCTGAAAAAGGGGTTCAATTTAAAAATTCCATAGGTGGTGGAGCCTAGAGCGGTAGATTTTTAAAAAAAATTTAGGAATGGGGCTTGAAATTTCAAAGAAAAAGAAGATACAGAAAGTCACTCCATTGTCAAAATAGTTTATGTGGAAGAAACGCAGCAACTGTGTTTTTTTTAGACGTTGATCAACTATTTATTAAACGAATTTACACTTACCTTCAAAAATCTCTTTGTAAGTATTTAATTCAATAAAGGCAAAGCAAAATGTCATAATAGTTTGACATTTCTGTTAAAATATATTTTTTATTCTATTCACAATTTTTTTTTCAAAAATTTTAAACAAAATAATCTATAATATAACGAAGGCCGTTGGTCGGATCAAACGAATCTATCTAAGAAAAATTTCAAAAAAACACGAGTGATTTTGTTTAAAAAAATTTGCATGGGTAAAATTTAAACAAAATTACGGTTGCATCCATCACTATTTAGATGACAATTAAAGCTATGAATTGTTTAAAAAAAAACAGAAAATCTTTAATTTAGTTTTTTGACATTTTAATTAAATAAGTAACTTAGGCACGTTAAAAATTATAGCTATCCCAAAATGAAATAGATTTTACCTGTTTACCGCGTGCCGTAAATTTCTGAAGTGTATTGAAGCTATAATTTCTTTTGATGAAACCGATGGTCTAAAATACAAACAATGAGGTTTTTGAACACAAAATAAATGG
Organism: Microlaimidae sp. YZB2_3; assembly: GCA_030248175.1. Taxonomy (NCBI): domain Eukaryota; kingdom Metazoa; phylum Nematoda; class Chromadorea; order Desmodorida; family Microlaimidae; species Microlaimidae sp. YZB2_3. The sequence goes on along the minus strand of JASAMX010009537.1, from coordinate 48,362 downwards.
TAATAATTTGCAATGAACTTTAAACTAATAAATTATTTAAGTGTCAGGAATATAGCAAGAAAAATTAACAGTAATATATAATACAATACAGCAGTAATAATTATTAAACAGCAAGCATTTTAGAAATGGTGAAGTTTCCATTGATCCATTGCATTGTTGACTTGATGCTTCACAACAAACTACGCACACTGAAATAGACAAATGAACACCGATTTGAGAAGTAAAGATGCTTCTAGAAATAAAAAATGGTTTGTTAATTATTAAAAAAATAATGTTTATGGTTATCTTTTGTCCGAATGTTTTGAGTTCAAAATTACAAAATTTTAAATAAATAATTACTTTAAATCATTGAACGTTAAGCAATTAAATTAGAATATTGATACAAACGTTTGGTTTATTTTGATAAAAGGACAAATTCTGCACAAACTTATAGGCACTTAAAGATATTAAAGTGAGGATTGACAATTTTTTTTCCATATTACATGCATAGATATGGTCGTATTTAAGCTTGATAGGTTATGTAAAAAAAATTTTTTATCACCTTAAATCTAACAAGTCACCTTTTATAACGTTATTACATTGCAAACGGTAGATATCTTATAGTGTAATAGAGTGATTGCGGTATTTTTATAGCAAAATCAAAGACAGTTCCAATCTATTTTAATAAACAAAAATTTTTTTACAAGCATTGTTATTATTAAATTTCCTAATCTAAATTTTAGCTTTAATATCATTTTCGCATAATTCATTTATCTGTTGTTTGTATTCCCTTTCTAAATTGCATACCGGCATTGTCATTTGATTTATAAATTATTTGTGAATCTTACAGGTTTGGTTCATAGGTGTCCGACCTGCCCGGACTGCCCGGACCGCCCCCCCCCCCTGAGGACCGGTCCAGGGCACGCCCCCTCCCCCGCGCCCATATTGGCCCCTCCCCCCCCTCCCATCCCGGTCCCCGCCGCCCCCCCCCCCTGAAGGCCTCTTTGCCAATCCCCCCCCTAACAGCTGTTCCACCCCCCCCCCTTATCTACTTCTATAGATTTGTTATTTTAGGTTATCAGAGCATTAGAAAGAAAGGCGAGATTGCATTGTTTACATTGGTTCTTACTAAACAAGACACATTTACTTGCATAAAACTTTCTACTGAACTTCAAACAATAATAATGCACTCACTCACTCATATAAAAGAATAGACATATTTACATAAGCTAACTACTGTAAACCATTTTAATGGTTACTACCTGGTTTTTTGGCTATATATTCCTCATAAATATAACAATAATTTTAGTGGTCTATAAAAATTTTTATAATTTATAATAAAACTTAGGTTTTTTACAAACTGGTTGGTACGTTACATTAAAAATAAAAAAATAAAATTCAGATGTTCATTTTAAAAACAAACCGTTTTTTAAAAACGAACGGTCGGTCCGTTTTTTTAAACAACCGGTCCGTTTTTTGCACTGCCGCCGTTCGTTAAACACTTGCCCGGCAAGTTGCCGCATGCAAAATAATGAAATAAAAACAAAATACAATGAGTTATTATTTATTATGTAACCGGAAAATAGAAGAAAGTTGGTCAAACTTTTACCGGAAGCAAAAAAAATCAACAAAAAGGTACCTCTTATAATATGTTAACGTTTTTAAGTTTCCAAAAGCTTTTTTGGCAGGTCCAGGCTTTTCCCCCCCTAAGTACCCCAGTCCAGGCTTCCCCCCCCTAAGGATCCTTCAGTCCAGGCTACCCCGGGGTCAAAATTTTTCGAAAATTTGGTCCAGGCTGACCCCCCTGCTGTGCCTACAAAATGGTAAAAAATGGGCTGACCCCGGGGTCAAACCCCCCCCTAGCCGTCAAGGGTCGGACACCTATGGTTTGGTTAGACATATCTGCATCTGGTCATATTTTTAGACGTTTATGTGACAATCGAAATGTCATATTGTTTTTAAAATGTGTTTTAAAATGCTTCTTACGATTTGATTTATAAGCGTTGTTAAAATAATCTATTTTTTTTACAACTAACAGCGAAAATGTAGATCAACAGACCATAAAATGAAAAAACATTTAATATATTACACTGATATAAAGCCTTAATTAAAAAACAAAAAATCGAAATTTATCTAAAACACGTGTTTTGTTTCTAGCCAGTATTTGTTCTGTAAATAACATTAACAAGCGTTCAAAAATCGATAAGCGTTTGAAACCTGTGTCTAACTAAACATTACAAATAAATATGCAATGGTTGAGGTAAAAAAAACCATATCAACTGAGCGGAAGGACGAAAACCAATAGGGTAAATTAAAACCCATACCGTTGAAAAACACAAGTTCCCTAAAGAAAACTATAATTGTATTAAATTAGAAAGTAAACAATAAATTAACGCTTTATTAAAACTTCAAACAGTTTTTAATTTGTTTTATTACAAAAAAAAAACAAATAATAAAATTTTATATTTTTAAGTTTGGGTACAAGTTCCATACGTGTACCAAAATTCGATTTGACCGATTCAAAAGAAATTACAAATTGTAAAACATCTTTACAGGATAAATCAAACACGTAGACCTCATTTTTGTGGTTATTTTTTGGATTTGAGCTTCTGAAAAAAAAGTTATGAACCGATTTGTACCCAAAATTGCCCTTTTTTGGCCTGTACAATTTATGTTATTAAGAAATTTTTTATTAAGCTTTTAATCGAATTAATATTATTTTTTTGTATTACCAAGTGTTTGGCAGTTACAAATATACTTTTATTTTAACTACCAATTACCCACTATCATTCCTTTGTAACTACCAATTTTTTATAGTAGCCGTTCAAATACCCATCAAATTTTAGTTGTGAAAAAATTTTTGAAAAACAACTTATTTTAAAAAAAATCAATTATATTACAATTTTGTTTGATTTTAGGTTTTGCTTAGGCTTAGGAACAATAAATTGGTGAAAAACTAAGTTTAAATTAGCGTTTAAAGTAAAACAAATTTTCTTGTCCATGTTTTTGGTGGTCCATGTGACTTTCGAATTTTCAATTTTTTTGTGTTCTTCAAACTATTAGCATTGTTAAAACATAGTTTTTTAATTTAGTTTGTTAGTTTACAAATTTTTTTTCTTAACATCATAAATTGCACTTGCTGAAAAAGACCATTTTTGGGTATAAATTGGTTCATTTTTGGGTATAAATTGTCTTAAAACTTTTTACCAATAGCTGAAATCTTGAAAATAACCACAAAAATGAGGTCTACGTGTTTTATTTAGCTGATGAAAATGTTTTACAACTTGTATTTACTGTTAAATCGGCCAAATCGAATTTTGGTACACGTATGGAACTTGTACCTTATGTTTGCATGGTACGGTCAAGGAAGGAGAGTGTTTTTAACTTAGCCATTTTTTTTTCAAAACACATTATTAGCTGCATAGGTATGTTCAAGTTTAGCGCATTTATTTAATTAGGTAATCAGCTATATTTCTACAAAACAATTTTTCGGCAGTCTCGAAGTGGCGTGGGTAATTTTCCGTCATGTCAATCCTACCACCACCAACACAAGTTAATTGGTGACAGTAACCCTTGATTCTAGGAAATTTGAACGCCAGCACTTGATCGCCTAGCATTTGTCCGCCAGCATTAGAACGCCGCGCACTTGAACGCCGAGCATTGCCATTAGACCACCGAGCATTAGACCGCCGCAGTACGCGTTGATTTAAACAAGAAATTCCCCAAGAATAATAAAAAACTCAACAGAAAAAATAAAAAAAAAATTCAATAAAATATTTAAACAAAGCAATGTTGTTTTGGCAATAAACGATCAGTCAAAAATCTAATTTTTCCTAGGCCTAAGCAAAACCTAATATTAAAGAAAAAATATAGTGAATGGCTGGTTCTTTAATAATTCAAACCTGTTGTTTCTGTGACTAAGCGAAACCTAAAAATCAAGCTAAATTTTTTTGATAAATTTATATTTAATTGTTTTTTTAAGATAAACGTTTTTTTAAGCATAAGCAAAACCCAAAAATTAAACGAAAAATTTAATGCTTCTTTTTTCACGAGCAAAATTTTGCGACTAAGATGATGCACACGCTTCTTCTTCTTGACGTTATTGCGGAAAGTTCACAATAGTTTTGGGGAGTTTATACTGTCGTAGTGTTGTGTTGATATAATTCTCTGTAGGTGGTGGAAAACAAAAATTTGCATAAATTTTATATGCAATCCAGCGGCGGTCTAACGCTCGGCGGTCTAAATGCTCGGCGAAATGCTCGCGGTCAAATGCTCGGCGTTTAAGTGCTGGCGATCAAATTTCCGGACACCTAACCCTTACCGATAATAAAAACAAATTTGAGCTTGTTTGTTACACTTACTTTCAATTAAATTAAAACTTCAAAATATGCGGTTTATTTTCCTGGCTGCAACAGCAAAAGTATTTTTGATTAAAAATTGTAGAAAAAGCAATCAATTCATTTCTATACTTTTTAGTTTTTGAGTATTTTTTATCTTTTCTTTATTTTCATTAGTCTAGTCTCCGTTCTCCGTTCGTTTTAATGACGTCTAAATTAACCACCAATTTGTGGTCGGTAGTTTGGTCGGTGTCCGGGAAGAAATACATTCTGCATAAAATCTTCAGAAAGAATCACTTCTGCAATAATAACTTTTGCAAAAATACATTCCAGTAAAAAATCTTCGGAAAAAATAACTTCTCGCCGTGCGTCGCAAAAAATATTATACTGGAAAGTATTCTTTCCTCCCTTCCAACGCTGAACATTGCATCAATAAACCGACGAGTGAGACGCGCAGCGGATGGGAAATAAACAAAACTTATAATTTAAAACATTACGTACAAACTATTGATAACAAAAATATCAACATTTTTAAAAAGAAGCATTGTAATACAATTTAGCTTTATTTTTAGGTTTTCTTAGGCTTAGGAAAAATAAACTTAATTAAAACAAAGTTTTGAATAATTTTTAAAGCAGACTGACTATGAAAAAGTTTTATACTGAGTTTTTAAAGTTTTTTTTAGAGTTTTTAAAGTTTGGCACAGTAGAATAAAAATAAACAAATCGTATTATTTAAAACATTAAACGATTGATAACAAAAATCAGATTTTTTTAAGAAAACATCATTAAAAAAATCCATCACAATGCAATTCAGTTTGATTTCAAGGTTTTGCTTAGGCTCAGGAAAAACAAATTTAATTAAAACTAAGTTTTAATTTGCTTTTAAAGTCTTTTACACGAGTATAATTTTAAACTTTGAGTTTTTAAAAGCTAAGCGAGTAACATTTTAATATTTAACATTTAAATTTTAATTTGTCCATAAGCAAGTAATTTTACTTTTAGAATTAAACGGACCAGCGTACTATATAATTTAGTGATTTATTTTAATAAATTTAAGTGTATTAATTTATGTTTAAAGCGTAGTGCAGTAATTTAGCACAATCCAACATCGATCCTTTTCGAAAATTTGTAAAAAAAACTTCAAAATGATGAATCAACGCTGTGCACACTCAAACACGCTTATTTTTATGTATAAGCTTTTATTCATACATTATTTTTTCGGAAATATTTAGATTAAATCAAATGAAATATTTTATAATTTAGTTTTGGGTTTGTAAATTTGAATAGTTAGCAATGTTTTAAATTATAAAATTGTTTTATTTTATTTTCGCTGCGCGTCTCACTCGTCGGTTTATTTCTTGAAGGGCGGAAAGAATACCTTCCAGCATAATATCTTCCGCGACGCACGGCGAAAAGTTATTTTTTCCGAAGATATTTTACTGGAGTGTATTTTTGCAAAAGTTATTATTGCAGAAGGGATTCTTTCCGAAGATATTATGCAGAATGTATTTTTTCCTAGCGCCGTTTGGTCTAGGCCGGAATTCACGAAGCGGGACTAGCCCGGGGCTAACTCGGCCCCGGGCTAACCCGCCGATTAACTACGGTGTATTCCGGGGACAATTTGGACGAGACGTTTTTTTTAAACATCTCGTTTTTCGAAAATTCGTCTTATGTGTGAGATTTTCTAACCGTAATTTTTAAAAACGATTATTTTGCCCAAACAATAAAAATTTGTTGATTAATTAAAATTATGCTTGATTTTTAGGTTTTGCTTGGCTTAGGAGAAATCAACGTTTAAATGGCAAGCACTAAAAGACACCTACGCACCGACGCACCGCGCACCGATGCACCCACCGAGGGGTGAAAGACTCTGTGGATCCTGGACTATAGACCTTAGTTTTCCTAAGCAACCTAAGCAAAACCTCAAAATCAAACAAACCATGAAATTTAGCTTGATTTTGAGGTTTTGCTTAGGTTGCTTAGGGAAATTAAGGCCCAAATTTTAGTAACAAGAGAGTCTTTCACCCCTCGGTCGGTGCGTCGGTGCGTCGGTGCGTAGGTATCTTTTAGTGCTTGCCGTTTAAATTCCATGGTTTAAGTCTCAAAAGTACGTCACGTCTAGATTTTAAGGACCCTCAAATGTCATATAGTATTCGTGAGTGGGAATGGTTCTGGGATGAGCTAATAGAATCACTTTTAGCTATGTAGTGCTTGGGAAAATCATTTTTAGCCAATTAATCTCCAAGGGATGAAAGATCTCCTTATTTTTCATAAGCCCTAATTGGCTAAAAGTGATTCTATAACGTTATAACTCTGTAAAGAATATTAACACTGAACAATTTCCGTTTAAATAAGAGGGTTTTGACTATCGTGGTTTAAAAAAGACAAGTTTTCTTAAGACAAAATTTTTAAAAGGGAAGCTTTCCAAAGACACAATGTTGAAAGACGTAATGTAAAAGCCGAAAATTCCGGGAACTTTTTTCATAACACAATTTCGTTTTCACTTTCTTTGTATACTAGTGACGGGCGGAACTGCGAAACCCCGGAACACCAAAACCGGAACCAGAACCGGAATTGAGATTTTCCAGAAATCCGGAACCGGAACCGGAATTGAGAGTTTCCAAAAATCCGGAACAGGAACCGAAACCGGAATTTCAAATTTTGCCCGTAACATCCGGAACCCGGAACCAGCACTACCCATCGCTATCGTGTACATTTCGTCTTTACATCTCGTCTCCTACATTTCGTTTTCAAAAAAACTCGTCTTTGGGTACGGTTTTGTGAAGCACTTTTCAAAAGACGTTTTTAGGTTTTTGGTAAATTAAAACCAGGCCCTGTGCCAGGGGGGGCCAGGGGGGCCATGGCCCCCCCTTTCTGGGTTGGCCGGGTAAAACAGAAGGAAAATGAGGTAGGTCCAGGGGGGTGGGAGAAGGTAAAAGCGAAGGTAACTTCATTATGAACCCTGCTTCTCCCTACCTTCTTTCTTGGGGTATGCCAAAAGTGGATTCTGCCGGCCTGGCTGCCTTGAATTCAATGTAAATAGGTATTTTTAAGACTTAATTTTGATCATTTTTAATGCTAAACCAAAAAATTTCGCCTTGGCGCCGCTTCGCGGCGCGAAGTGCAGCGCTTCGCGCCGCATTTATATTCCGTTTTCAATTTTCTAGAGTCTGGCCCCTTCCTTTCAAAAATCCTGGCACAGGCCCTGATTAAAACCTTTAAAAAAAGAAGACGGATCCTTTTTCAACCAAAATCTTGGGTTTAAAACTTTATTTCTTTAAGCCTAAGCAAAAGTAAAAATCAAACAAAACTTTATCGTGGTATATTTCTATTTAATGGTGTTTTTTTTTTATTTAAAGACTGAAAACCTTAATTTTTTCCCTAAGCCTAAGCATCTAACAATCAAACAAATTTTATTATGATATTTTTTCATTTGCTCGATAACTATTCTATTATTTAAGTAAAAAACTCGTCTTTTAAAAATTACATTCTCAAATCGCGTTCCAAAAATGAGTTTTGTGAAGACGAGGTGCAGAAGACAAGAAGTTAAAAGACTTCCGCATACCACCAATCAATTAACTGCTATGAAAATTTATGGAGTTTTTTTTACAATATTAAAAAAAATTTATAATTTTATATAGACTAGTTCGGAATAAGCGTCTTTTACTGTACGAGAGAGGGTACAAAAAGAAAAAAATAAAATTTGAAAAAATCTAAAAATCTTAGCTTTCTTAGTTTCTTAAGTTTAAACCTATACTTCATAGAAATTGCTACACGATGATATGTTTCACTACGTTGAAGTGCTGTAATATATCAGTTTGTGCTAAATAAATTTTTGTTTTTTAATTAAACGTCACAATAGTTTAAAATCACCACTAAAATAGTATTATCATGTACAGTGATTTCGAATTAGTAAAAATAAAGATGAAATTTGTGCTTTTAAACTAATTTTAAACCTACATAGTTTTTTTTTAATGTTTTGCTTGTAAAACTATTCAAAACTTAAAAATTAATTTTAAAAAGTGTATTCCAAACTTTTAAATTTAGCATTTTCTGTAATTGAAACATTAAAAAACTGGGAACCAAGCGCGCCAGCAGCGCCGTACCTACGAAGCGGCAAAAAACTAAAAATCCCCAAAAACTGCTTTTGCTTTTGCAATATTTAAAAAGTATTTAAGAAATTTTGAAGAGAAGGGGTCGAGATTTTAAACCACTAAATATTTGAAATATTTTAAACCGTAAAATGTACTAGTCGCTCGCTGTTTCTCAATTTTCCCTATACATATGATTGGCGCTAGTAGTTATTGTACCCTCTTCCTAACACTAAAAAACCCTTATTCCGAACTAGTCTTGATTTTGTTTTTGTATTGGCAAAAAATTTTACCGGTAATTTTATTTTTTAATACAATTAAAATGTTTTTGCTTATAAACAAACAATAAAAACCAGAAGATACAGTATATCTGATAATTATCAAACTTTAACTTAAAAAAGCTAAAATGTTTAAGAATTATTGAGAAACCAGGACAATCCTTTCTACATTATTGGCTTAGCAATAATACAAATTACTCTAACATCTGCCCGTTCAACAATGTGTGGCTGATGAATCCTCAAGTTTTTATTATAGAACAATCAAACGTTTTTCAAATGGTTTCCACAATTTTCGTCTTTTACATTACATATTTTAACATGTCGTATTCGAAAAGCTCCTTTTTTTAAAATCTGGTTTTCAAAAAATTTGTCTTTTGGGTACGATTTTGTGATTCTTGACCGCGATAATAAATGATTTGATTAAATTTTATGCCATAGATAACTTATTACAACATTCAATCAAATGTTTAATAATAACAAAACAATTAAAATTTTTGAACATAAATTGTTTAAATGAAAGATTAAATACTTGATTTATTTTATAGTTTATTAAATTTCACGTTGGTCGAGATCCAATTTTTTATGTGGAAGTATACTTATAGTAACGCCGCGCGCGGCTTGTTTACAAAGGGGCGGCCCCATTTGTCTAATAACGCGCCCGCGCCGGTGTTTTTTTAGCCATCGCACTTGCATTTTTAAGCCCTGTTTTGCCGCTACTCCTCCCACAACCATTCCCTCGGGGCAAAACATATATGACGTGAACACGAATGCTATAGGACATTTTGAGGGTCCTTAAAATTTCGACGTGTTAGAATTTTCAAACAAAATTGGTAATTGTTTAATCAAAAAAACTTGACTTATTTTGATATATTTTTGTAAAAAATTAGGATTTCACGAAGAAATTTGCGTTCTAATTAGTTTTTTAAAGGCGTAACCGCTTGGGTTTAATAAATTTTTTTATGTCTGCATTAATTTTTATATAAGGTCATCCAGACGTAAATCAGTCGATAGACGTTTGCCTTTTTAAATCCAGCCATAAACTTGGAGCTGTCCCAACTATAGTTGTTTACGATTGTGTGTTTGAAAATTTGTTTAGATAACACTTAGGTAATATTAATTTGAATTGCATCGTCAATAAAAACTTAATTAATTCTAAAAAAAGTCCTCTGACTAATCCGATCTCGTGATAGTAAAGCATTAAAAAGTAATAATTTTATAGACTGATCCGTCCGTTCGTGATGAAGTAATCAAATAAACCATCAGTTACCTTTAACTCACTTTCTTCGTGTTAGATTTCATTGTTAGTGTTCTTGGCTTTCTTTCTTTGAACTTTTATTACTATAGGCATAGGTGTCACGATGATTAAATCCACTTTATTATTTTTAAAAAAGCATGTTTAGGTTTTCATTAGATAAAAGTGCCCAATCATACAATATTCTCCTTTTTTAAGATTTCTTTTTTTGTATTAAAGCCTTTTTTTTCAAACAGTTAACCACAAGCGATAAAATTTTAAACACAGATATCATAGTCTGTGTCAATTTTAATCTCGTTTTATAACAATTAGTTAAGGCATTTTATTAGAGTAAAGACTAAATTCCACCGACTCAGACTCCGTTCCAAATCTACCGTAACTTACCGTAATGTGGTCGGAGTCGGAATTAGTTAAATTATGTTTTTTGCAATATAACATAGAAATCAATAATAATTTAATCTTTAAAAACTTTTGAAACTATATGAAACTTTCAAACAACATATTTTTAAACTAAACTCTTTGCACCGTAAAGGTTTGCATGTTTTTCTGAAGGTTTTTGAGTGTTTTTTATGAATTTACTATTGTGTATATCTAAAAAAATAAGCTTTTCAATAGTTTTGAAATTTCAGGTGAAAAATTTAAATTGCAACCTGCTTCAGTTTTGAACGTTTCGTAGTATTTTTACGCCAGAATAATACTCAAGAAGTTGATCAATTATTTCGTAGTATTTTTACGCTAGAATAAAACTCAAGAAGTTGCTCAATTTTTTTCTTGACATATGTTTTTTTTTTGTTTTTAGACTTAAATTAAATTATTTTATATTTTCATGACAAAAAAACTGTTAATGATCCAAAAATTTGTTTAATATTTTGCTAGAATTTTTGTCGAATTAGCGTAACTTGCACATCAACCTACAATTAACGGAATTTTAGTATTTAGTATTTTTATTTATGAATTTATTAATTTTTTGTTGAAGTCGGTAAAATTTAATGTTTGCCATTTTTACTGGTGTCACGCACAATAATCTCATTTCTGAAAACTCCGTGAATTGTATTGATTGGGTCCGGCACAAAAAAGTCCCGGCACAAAAGAGTCCTAAAAAAATCGCAGCTGGCACAAAAGAGTCCTGGAGAAAATGCATTCATGCGCCCAAGCGCTGCGAGCGCTGAAGTTGGCACAAAAGAGTCCTGGCATAAAATCAATTTTTCACAGCTGAGATACAATGTTTACACCTCAGCTGTGTTCCAGTTTTTTATTTGTTTTTTTTTAAATTAGCCTCTTAAGAGGTTGTGTGAAAAATTACGGTAAAAAATTTATGTTTTTAAGTATTTTTATTACGCTCGAAGTTTTGTAAAGTATTTAAAAAATAAGAAAAACATGTGTTTGGGTTTTTCTGTGTGTTGTGTTGTGTCATGTATTGTGTTTGGGTATAAATTATAGAATATTGAATTAGTGTTTTTGTCATAATTGAGTAACAAAATCATGTCTAAATAAGTATTTTAGTTAGGATAAATTTTTTCTTCATAGTTAAAATATTACAATTTTCATCAAATAAGTGTTTTGGTCGTAATTGTAAGGACAGCCAGATGTGTCCAATTTAATATGGCTTTAAATAACCTTTAAATCTTAAGGACTTTTAGCATAATCACAAATTTATTTTATAATTCGTTTTAAGTTAAAAATTAAAAAAAATATGTTATAAACATTTTTAAAAATATTATAAAAGATTACGACAGAATTCCGAATGTACAGAAAGATTTTGCATGATGACTGTGAGATAAAAATGGATACCACAAATACCTAAAAAGTAGTTATATAATGAATAAAAAACACATAAAAAAGTAAATTTTAATAAAAAAGTAAATTGTAATAAAAAAATTGAATATACCATTAAATAAATATTAATTGATGAATCTATTACTAAAACGAACATAACCTCCTAATATAATTGCGAAATTCTCTTCGATACATTTGAATTTCCATCGTAACCTTTATAGTTTCTTAAATCTTTTGTGTAGTTTTTTAAACAAATTTTTACTTTTAAAGTGGTATACTTTACTTTTAAAGCAGAAAAAATAGGTGATTTAAAAAAAGGAAAAGCTAACAGAAGTGATTTTTCTACCCTTCAATATCAAGCTTCGGGGCACCAGCCATTTCAAGCAGATGGAGAGACTTGTTTGATTATGTTTTAATTTATTCTATACGCATTTTAGGCTATTTTATCGTTTAAATACACGTTGAAAAAAATTTAGTTTAAAAAATTCTGTTTTCTCCGGAAAACATTAATAGTTAAATACCGGTTAAGTGTTGTTAAACATGGCTACAGTATAAGTTTTTACTGCGCCACTTTTTAAAAATTAACAAATTTTTATTGATTTATTATTTTATTTATTTATTTTTTTACTTCTTATTTTACTCCACTTTTTTGTGTCTTAACAGGCGCCTGGGGCTTAATATTTTCGTTGCTTTACCTCCGTACATTTTTTCATTGTATGTCAGCTGTTAAAAATTGATTTTATGCCAGGACTCTTTTGTGCCGACCTCAGCCCTAGCAGCGCTTGGGCGCAAAAACGCATTTTCTCCAGGACTCTTTTGTGCCGGGATTCTTTTGTGCCAGGATTCTTTTGTGGCAGCAGCAATTTTTTTCAGGACTCTTTTGTGCCGGGACTCTTTTGAAGGTGAGCCGTATTGATCACCAGATATAAATAGATGCATTCGCCACTTTAAATTCATCATTTGCTGGACCAAAATATTTCGAAATTGGGGGTATTCGTAGGTGAGAAGCTTCTCGGATTATTGGGGGTATACCCGACCCTCAAAATTTAGGGAGGGGGTGGCCCAAAAAATTTTTGAGTATACCATTACTATCCCAATCCTGTATTCTCCGATTTCAATCCGAGATCCTTTAAAAAAATGCAGTCAGTCTAAATATATTTGGTCAATAGTCAGTAAACGGGTGTTTGCAGTAAACGTCTATTCTAGAGCGCACTAGAATAAATCTTCCGAGGAAAGATCTATTCTAGAGCGCACTAGAGTAAATCTTCCGGGGGGGGGAGAAAAATAGGGGGGGGGGAAGATTTATTCTGTGACACCGGCGCGGGCGCGTTATTAGACAAATGCGGGTGTTCCTTTTTAAACAAGCCGCCTGTGGCGCTATAACATAGAATTACTTCCGTTTAGAACATGGATCTCGACCAGCATAGAAATTTAATAAACTATAAAGTAAATAAAATATTTAATTTTTCACTTGAACAATTCATGTTCAAAATTTTTTATCGTTTTGTTATGAAACATTTGATTGAATGTTGTAATAAGTTATCTGCTCAGTGTATAAGGGTGGGCGGTAGCGCGCGGTTAGCTGTATTTTTCAACACGAAGCTCCACTGGCGCAATTTCCTATCCACGTTTTTTGGCCTCGAAAATCAACAAACCGTTCATCAAACAATTTTTTGTTGTCGTTTTAAAATCAGCAAGCAGCTTTTTATCTACAATGGTTGGCACAAAATTAGATTAATACAATTTTTTGTGTAACAAGTTATTTTATTTTTAAAATCGTTTATTTTATCAACAAAACAAAGGGTGTCAATTCTGCCAGCTTACATAATTTCAGGCAGTTTGTATAAACTTTTAAAAAAATTATTTACAGTTACTTTGATTGGTTTATAAAACAGCTTCATGGATTATATATTTATCCACGTAAGATCTAAGAACAAAGCGATCAATATTGACACTTGTGCCTTGTTATATTTATTCTGTCTCAAAGTTCATCTACGATTATTATCCAATTCTTTAAAAAGTAAAGCTTGATATAACAAGGGATAATTTATTAAATCACATGACAACAAACAATCGTAAAAAAAGACAAAAAAAATAGATAATTAGCTACAAACAATACAGTTTTCATTTATGAGAAATTCGACATTTGAAGATCCTATTCGATTTTTTTTCAAGGCGCCTTTTTTCTCAGATTCTGATATTCTTTATTAATTCCAAGATTGAGTGGTTATGGTTTTGGTGATTCAAATATAAAATTGCTAATTTTTCCAACAAAGCTTGTTGTTAGTTTGCAAATCTTGTTTTCAATAAAAATTATTTTTATTATTTTGGGTTTTTTTTGCCACAAAAAGTTTAATATGTCTTTGTTGACACAAACTTTTTTTGAAATCTGTAACATCGCAAGCAGGACTATAAAAAAGTAGAAATATAATTAGCAGGTTCCATTTTAGGAAAGATTTAAAGGTGCTCATCCCTAGAAAACTGTTTGAAATAAGTTATTTTGTATCCTGGACGCGATAGAAACACTTAATTTTTAGTTTTGGTTAACTTATATTTAATATTTATATCGATTTTTTCAAATGCGCATTGCACTGCAAGGCAACTAATTTATCTTAAAAATATCTATATTCTAAATTCATACATTTACGGTTTTATGATAATTCTAACTTATACACCACTATTTTAACCACGGAATATGACCAAAAATATATAAAATTATTATGTTATATATTTTTGATATGACTAGTCTCTCTGGATATCTGCTTATTTAAAAAATAGAAAACAAAAAACCTAAATAAAAAACCCTTGCACACGCAGTTTTAAAATAAGCCCATTTTACCTAAATTATGTTGTAAAAAGTTACTTTTATTTTTACTTAAAGGTGCGGTACGGAGTCAAACTTTTTGTCTTCAATTTTTATAATTTTTTGTAAAAACCTTACTCCTGCCCCTAATAGCCCACAAAAATTTTTTCCACAAAATATCTCCAGTGGTTTTTTAGTTATGACCCCCCAAAAATGGCTTTTTTCGAGAATTCTGTACATGAAAGATTGTTCAATGAATATCAAGTTTAACTTAAGTTACAAATTGTATGCATACTCAAAGAAAGCGGCTATTTTCTACTTCAATTTGATACCTCGATAGTTAAAATTGGTGCAGTTTTTGTCCAGATATTGCGTTTATCGTACAAAAAACCCTTGATTTTTCTGCTAAAAACGCGAAGTGAAGGGAAAAAATGTTGGGCAAACTTCATAAAATTATTTGCGTCACTTGGTGTTTTTAACAAAAAAATCGCAGGTTTTTTGTAGGGGAAACGCAATATCTCGACTCGACAAATACTGCACCAATCTTAACGATCAAGGGATCAAATTAAATTGAGTGCATATTTTGTAATTTTAATTTTAATACCCATTGAGCAATCTTTAAAGTACAGAATTGTCAAAAACGCCATTTTTGGGGGGTGGGGGGGGGTCATAACTTCTGAGCCACTAAAGATATTTTGTTGAAAAAATTTTTGTGGTCTATTTGGGGCAGGGGTAAGGTTTTCACAAAAAAATTATCAAAATCGAGGACAAAGAGTTTAATTTCGCACCGCACCTTTAAACTAATAAAAGTAACGGATTTCGGATTACTTTTATATTACACGATTCTTAAATTTCCCTTACTTTTACTCTTACTCCACTTTTGAAGCTTATATTAATTTTACTCTTACTCGAATTTTATCCTGCAAATAGTTAAATTAATTTAAGTTTAAGTAAAACTTTAGTAATTTTAATAAGTAGATTCCCTATGTGCTTGTTGTAAAAGTAGTGGCAGAAAAAAGTTTTTTAAGCCGCAAACATGCTAAAAACCATTTATTTAGACCAAAAAACTTATTTAACCCATTCCCGTGAAGGCCTTTTTCCCGTTACAACCGTGAAACCGTGGTAGGAACGACAAAGGGAAAACTTTCGTCCCGCGGTGGTGGTATTTTCGTATGACAAATGTCCTATGTTAACTTTACCGCGGTAAACTCTTCGCATGACCTACATAGGTCGTACTTCCGTCATACATATTTTTTTGTGCGGGAATAGTGCCCAATGAGCGAGCAAATTGAAATGGTTAAATCTGTACGGTAGCAATATGCAAATTTTTGCAACATGAAATATCGGTCTCCGGATGTTTCGTCTTTTACAATTCGTTTTTAAACATCTCGTTTTCCACATCTCATCTTCGGAAAGCTTTTTTTTTAAATATCTCGTCTTCGGAAAACTCCTCTTTTGAATGCAATTTTGTAAACGTATTTCAACCAGGCGAATTGCCGCCCAAACCATAAACCTCCCCCCTCGTTTAATCCCCCCGCGAAAAAATGAAAAAGTACCCAAAAAATTATGACGCCCTTTTTTATACACTGTATCCCTGACAAATCTGCATATTGCCATCCTACCGCTTTACCCATTTCAATTTGCTCGCTCACTGGGCACAACTCGCGCAAAAAAATTATGTATGACTGAAGTACGATATAGGTCACACGAAGGTCTCACGGTTGTAATCGAGGAAAAGACAAAATTTACATACATATAAAAACATAAAAATAGCAAAACACTTTAAAAAAAAAACCTCTGGAGCTCCAAAAACTGGTGTTTTTCTCTGTTTAAAAATTTTATTATACTTTTACTTTTACCTTCACTTAAAGAAATAGGTGTTACTTTTACTTTACTTAAATAAAATTTTGACGGTTACTTTTACTTTTACTTTACTTAAATTAAAATTTTTAAAATTACTTTAACTTTTACTTATAATAATCAAAAATCATTTGCTTTTTTAACAAACTGCTTTAAATTTGTTAATATTACATGGATTTTTATTAAATTTCACAAAAAATTGTTTAGGTGGTAGTAAAAACTTAAATTATAAATTTTTAAAATTCTAACCATAGTAATTAATGAAGTAGACGATATTTCCAAAAAAAAGTCGACCAAGATTGTTTTTTTATTTTATTAAAAGCTGGTTTTATAATTTATAAATGCTGTTTTTTATAACCTAAAGTTCATTTATAATTAAAACACTATTTTCTAAGTTGAATACGATAGTCAAAATAACTGTTTTAGTTTTTTTAAACTTACAAGTAGACCGTGTCAGTCATATGGCTGACAAATAATTTTTTTCTGTATTTTTCAGATTCATTTGCTAACTTTTTTCAAAATTTGACCCTGCTATGATATTCCCTGGACTGCAAGGTTTGTAATGAGACTTTATTTAGTCCAATTTGTTTTGTGGTTGGGGAGACGGGTCCGTCCTCCTTTGGTGATTATGTGTAGTCCAGCATAAAGAGGTCCATGTTAATTTTATTTGTTCCAACCGCTTTATGAAGATACTCTCCGAACTATAAGCTTTTCAATTATATCTCATTTAGCCCAATCTTTTTTGTGGTTGGAGAGTAAGTTCATTCCCCTTTTTGTGAAAATTTATTGTCCAGCATAAAAATGTAGATGTTCATGTTATTTTTATATATTCAACACTCATTATGGAATTGCTCAGACTGTGATCTTTTCAATCATTTAGCCTAATCCATTCTGCGATTGGTGAGTAGAGTCCTTTTCCTCTTTAGTAAAAACTAGAAAGGCGAGGGCCCTCCTGGCCTTCTCCTTTCTAGTTTTATATATCAGTATTAGATACAATTAAAATAATATCCACATTAATGATAACACCATTAACGTTTTGAAAAAAAAAACAAACGAAACGGACCTAAGAGCCAAGAAGCCAGAACAAAAGCGACAATAGAGTCAAATGGGACATTATCAGGGAAAAAAATAAGAGGCAAGATTACAGAGAGCTGGACTTAAGAGCCTGACTTTTTCGGACCAAAGGGCCAGAAAACAGGGACTTTAAAGCCTTTGACGGCGCTTTGTTTTTCTATAACGTTATATAGCGTAATTTTGCTAATAAACACATCAGAATAGTCAAAACCATAGGTGGGCAGACCCCCCCCCCTAAAAATCCCAATTATAGCTGACACACCCTAAAATTTGGAGATACCCCGGACACCCTCTACTTATTAAAGTAAAAATTACTTTAAAAAGTTTTTTTAACTACTCATTTATGAGTTTTTTTTACAAATAATTCGTTTGCTTACAATTAATTCATAAGTATAGAGATTTTCTTTGATTGTATTTCTAATTGGCCAAATAAAATAAAATTTCCACAATCAACGAATTGTCACTTTTTACATTTTTATTTGAATAAAATAAGTGCGCTGCTACAAAATGCCGATTTTACATGTCTTCAATATATGTATTCCCAGTATTACTGATTTGCCAAAATCATAATAAATTTTAATATTTTTTTAAAATTATTTGTTATTTATTAATTTGAATTTTGTGGGATTATTTTACTTTTAATAAAAAACATTTAATATAAATACAAAAAATTCTGTTGAACGTACTTTGTATTAGCTTTTGAGAGGAATGTTCAATCATCAAAATAAACTTTCAAAACAAAAAAAATGTTAGCGGCACTTTTTCCGATGAAAACACCACCTGCGATATTATTTATTTTTATGTTCATAATATAATAAAACGTATATCTCATTTTAAAATCTAAATGTTCAGAAAGCCAAAATAGTTGGAGCTGGGGAGCTCGGTTCATTATTAAATAAAAAAATAGTTAAATTACATAATATATCTTAAATAGACAAATTATGAAATTTAAATACCTCAAATATGTCTCTATTGGCTAAAATTTAAATTTGTAAACATAAGAAGGACCAGTGAGCCAAACGTAGTTGGTCTATCAGTCGTCAAGAAACACTTTAAGTACATGTATTATCAAGAATATATAAGAGAAGAATGTACCACTCAATACAAAAAATCGCACCCATCCGTGCATCGGTTTGCCATAAATAAACCCCCCGGGGGGTTTATGTACCCCCCGGGGGAGTATATAAACCCCCCCGGGGGAGTATATAAACCCCCCGGGGGAGCATATAAACTCTCCCGGGGGGAGTATATAGACCCCCCGGGGGAGTATATAGACCCCCCGGGGGAGTATATAGACCCCCCCCCCGTGGGAGTATATAGACCCCCCCGGGGGAGTATATAGACCCCCCGGGGGAGCATATAAACCCCCCCCCCGGGGGAGCATATAAACCCCCCGGGGGAGTGTATATGCTCCCCCAAAATTTTAAAAAAAAATTTTTTTTTAAATTTTGGGGGAGCATATACACTCCCCCGGGGGGGTTTATATGCTCCCCCGGGGGGTTTATATACTTCCCCGGGGGGGGGTTTATATACTCCCCCGGGGGGGTCTATATACTCCCCCGGGGGGGTCTATATACTCCCCCCGGGGGGTTTATATGCTCCCCCGGGGGGTTTATATACTCCCCCGGGGGGTTTATATACTCCCCCGGGGGGTACATAAACCCCCCGGGGGGTTTATTTATGGCAAACCGATGCACGGATGGGTGCGATTTTTTGTATTGAGTGGTACATTCTTCTCTTATATATTCTTGTATTACACACAAACAGAGAGAAAGATTGTTTAATTAGACTAAAGTTTGTTTATTAAAAGCATGGAAAACACAAATTTGTCGCAAATGTGTCACAAAATAAACATTTTAAATAGGTACAAAACAATTTTAAAGTTTTGAACATTCAAATTTATATAAAAAAGTAATTTTATTAACGGTTCTTTTACGTTTGGCTCTTTGGTCTCACTTACAATGTCGATTTACGCATGTAAACGTTAGTTCTCAACAGTTCTGTCCCTTTTGGCTCTTTGCTCTTTACTCACTATATGTGTCTCCCGTTTGGACTCTTTGGTACCCACGTCTAAGGTCCCGCCATTCTTTTCTCCTAATATTTTTGCTTTTCTCCATTGGCTCTTGGGAGACTTTTTTGTGGCTCTTTGGTCTACAAAAAGTGCGGCTCTTAGGCCCCAAAATTGCGGCTCTTTTGTACCGTATAGCTCTTCCTAAATGATATCAACGTTTCATAGCATAAATTGTTTTATTTTTTATATTAATGCTTATTGCTTGATTTAAAACCATTCAGTGTTCTTTTATTTAGCGACCGATTGTATTTCTTACTACGAAACCTGGTTATTTGCTGACTATGCTACTGCTATGCTAATAAAAGGATAAACTTAAACAATATAGTTTAAAAAAATGTATGACAAAACATAAATGTTGTTTTGAAAAATTTATGTAAAAAGTCTGTGTTTTCGCAAAAAACCTCACCACGAGTTTTTATATCCCTATCATTTCTCGTTTGGGTGTTGTGGTATTATTTTCACTTCCTGAAAACTTTAATAAAGGGATTAATGTGGTGACAGACAATAATAGCAAAAGTTATTAAATTTCAAAAACCTTTATACTTTCTTTAATCTTTTGAGTGGTTTTATGTAACCTTTAAGCATTACAAAGGATTTTGTTAAAATTTACCTTGAAGACTAAACTAACATTTACCACATGGAATATTTTATATGCATAGTTTTAAAATTATTATTTTGGTACAGTGCTATTAACTTATCACTTATAATTTAGGTTTAATTATCTCTGAGCTTCTTTTCTTGCAAAATTCATTCACAATTGAGACGTTTGCAAAAAACTACTTGCTAAAGAAAGAATTTGTCAGTTCCCGTTCCGACAACACATCCTATCGTTTACTAACTAGTTTTTACTGGGGCTGATTTTACATACTGCGTTCTGGATAATCAGGCTCTCTCGCTCCCCACTCGTTTATTGACTGACTGAGCCGGGAGCGCGCGTGATAAATCCAGTTCTGCCTGGAACTAACCGAGCCCCGTGTGTTTTCTCTGTTATTATTTGCGTCGGAAAAAAAATGGCGGAATCGTGCTAAATTCGGTCAAAAAAACGAGTGACCGGCGCGCTCAGAGGTATGGCTCACGTGCACAAACCTCAGAGCGGTGCTAAGAAGGGCAGGAAGCGGCCGCTGCCGACATTGGAGAAGCTGAAAGTTTCCGGACATCTTGAAAACACGGTAGGATCCCCGCCGGCCGTCAAATTCTCGGCGGTCAGCGGACTGACCGGCGGCTCATGGACTACTCTGACCACGCCCTCGATCTCCGTCCACTCCCAGCACGGACCTCCTCCGCATCATTCGGCCCGATTGGTTTTCCCCGGTCCTGGACACCCAGCGGCGGAGGCGGTGAATATAACGTCATTAGTGAACGCCTCCCAAAACCTATATAATAACGCGTTGGGAACGCGCTCTCCCAGAGTTGTCCGGACTGGAACACCTCGTGCGGCGGACCTCGGCGACATCTCACTCAGCGGGTTCTCGGACGTGATTAGCTCACAAAATGTCGGGTGAGATACCATTTCAGGATCTAATCCCGGAAAAGTCAGTTCCGTTTTCACTTCTTTACAGGTTTGGTGCAGGTGGTTGGTTCAATATTAAAAAAAATTTCTAAAAATTCCTTAAATTTTTTTTGAGACAAATTGTTGATTGCAAATGAAAAAATATGTGTCTAAAAATTCTTTGATTTTTTGCTTTTTTTTACTTGATTAAAAAAATTACGTTCTATTTAAAAGTAAATAGAAATTTAAATCGTTAATAACATTTTTTTAAATTTAATTTATGCTCGGATATTAATGGGTTTCCTAATAATTGTAAGAAGTTAAAACGAAGTGCCTCAATTTTGGTAGTGTATTTAGACGGTCTTAATTAGTGATGTTTCCCGGAGCTCCCAGCTCCGGAGCTTCTCCCTATTCTTATCCTAATTTTATGAATAATTAGTGAGTGATGGCATTGATTATTTTGTCAAAATTTAAAACTAAATTTTTTTCAAAACTTATTTAAAAGAATAAAAATAGTCCTACGAATACAGCTAGAATAGTTTTAAATATATTTCAAGCTTAAAAAAGCTTTAAATCGCTCATTTAAGGGCCAAATCTCCGGAGCTTGCTCCGCTTTAAATGGCCGGAGCTCCAGAGCATGATATTGGAGGGTAGGAACATCACTTGTGTTAATGTATAGTACAGTTGCTACTTTAAAAAACTTGTGAAAATAATTGGTTTGATTTGGTCTTGGTGTGGTTTGCTCTTCAAGAAAAAAATTTCATGTCAAAGTTCAATGTTAATTTGTTATTGGTACAAGCTCAGGCTTTTCAGTTTTATTTATTTTAATTTAATTTTTTACATTGTTAATTGACGATAATAATAGATTTCGAAAAAATATCAAAATCAAATGAGATTTTCACAAATCAAGAATGACACTTGTGTTTAAAATTTTATTGGCAATTACATTGATAACAAATAATGTTGTTGAAAATTGTATTTTGCAAGTTCAAACTGGCAATCTTTTAAATTTTGCGGTAATAGCTAAGATAAAGATGGCCTGGATGTATTTGGTTTTACTCCCTTGCTGGTTTCACATTATTTTCAATATCAATTATTATACAACTTAAATTTATTTTGAGATTTTGTCTGCGAAAGTTAACTTGCCTTCAAAACGAGATGTGTGGTAATGGTATTCACCAAATTTTGAAGCTCCGCTCGCAGTTTTTAAATTAATTTTCACGTTTTTTTTTGTATTTAAACTGTAATGTTATTATAATTAAATTTTTTTGAAAACTAAATTTTTTAAAACTTATTAAAAACATTAAAAAAAGTTGGAAAATGCAGCTTAAATAACTTAATAATATTTTAGGTTACCCCTTTGCTATTGTGACGTTAACTCTTTAAAGTTAACTAACTCTCTGCTCAGATGCGTAGTGTATATTGTGTCTCATGTCTCGTGTCTAAGTGTATAAATATGACCGGAGAGCTAATTTAGCACCTC
The DNA here is from genome assembly GCA_030248175.1 of Microlaimidae sp. YZB2_3. Lineage (NCBI taxonomy): Eukaryota > Metazoa > Nematoda > Chromadorea > Desmodorida > Microlaimidae > Microlaimidae sp. YZB2_3. The sequence goes on along the minus strand of JASAMX010009537.1, from coordinate 25,869 downwards.
TTTTAAAACTGAGCTGCCTGACGCACTTTCCCATCAAAGTTTCAGACGCGCTTTGTGCCCTCAAAACTCACAAATAAACTTTCGAATACTCATTTAAATAGTTTTTGATTTTTCGTTTAAGGGTCGGAGCATGAAATTACAAAGATTCGTAGGTTTTATAATGGGAGCTCTGGAGCATGATATTTGGGGGTAGCAAGCAACAATACTATTCTGCAGTTTGTATTAGAAAAAAAAATTGAGTCATTAGGAGGGATTCACACTAGACTCTTGTTTGTGTACTATAGTGTGGCTAAAACAATTAACTCGAAACTAATATTTTTCGTGTACATTCAAATTACGATGACGATATATAATCAATCCAGTTTTAACTGCTATTTCAGGTTTTTTTCATACTATAATGTTGTTAAAACATTGTTTTATAGTTTAATATGATATAAAATAATTTTATTACTTACCTAGTATTTTCAAAATTCAAATTTAATATTTTTTAAACTTAATTTAAGTATGAGTCCGGTTTTTTCTACAGCGCTTAAAAATTTCGATTAGAAATTGACGCTCGCCTTTTAGAACCCAATTTTTTTTGTACATAGTGTGTTATAATAAATGACAATTAAAATGACATTCATTTTTCCCAATGACACCCTTTTTCGGTTTTTGTAATAAATGCTGCTACACAGCATTGACGTATAGTTTTATTATATAGGTGCATTGTAGAATATTTATGTTTGATATTTTTTAAAATCAAATTTAAAGTCTTAAATAAAATATTTTTTACATTATTTTTGTTACCATTATGTTAAAAAAATTTATTTTCTACCATCTTTGGCACAATTTTCACCATTTTTACTCGAGAAAAGTCGTTACAAGGTGATTGTAACGAAAACGGCATGTACAAATAATTTAATTAGAAAGACAAATTAAAATTAACCTAATTTAAATATCGCAGAAGAAAACAAAATAATCTGGGGTGAGGTTTGGACAGTCCTTGATATCTAATCGGATTTTTTTTTCTCCCATCACGGTGTTTTTTGTAAAGCAAATCGTAGAAAATTTTGCACCTTTTATAACATTTGTGATAAAAATTAGAATTATTATTAAAATTACATGGAAAATGAAAATATTATGGAAATTACGGTTGAATATTAGAAGCATTAACCATTATTCGTTGTAAAAATTGTGAAGTATTATTCATTATATTTGCATATTTATGCAGAATTACACTGGTTCACTTTAAAAACGTGCTTGATGAGCAAAAATATCTCGTTATTAAGACGACCCACCATACAAACACATCATACTTATGAGTCACTGTTTTACATCAATGATGATTTTCGAATAAAATGATCCTTCCATTGACGAGATATGAGAACTAATTTTTTAATCATTGTACACCTTTTAAACTGACAAAGTTCACCATTTGGTTTTGAAAAGGCTTTTGAACGACAAAAGAGCTTGAACAAAAAAACTGGACTAATGGAATAAATTGGCTTTTGTATTTTTTTTAATTAAATTTCAATATTTTTGTACAGAAAGTATTTTTTGCTTTTCCTAGTTTTTGCTATGTGTTTAAACTGCATCAAATTTGAGAAGCGATATATAACCTTAAGGTATCTTCTATTTACCCTAATTTTGAATTTTAAGACAAATTCTCTATGAAAAATTTTTAATATTCGACAAAAGATTTCTAGAAAAAGCGAAAGTTGCCAAAACCTAACTGCTCTGTTTGCCTTTTCAATCAGTACGTATGATATGAATACGTGGTGACAAGCAATTAGTGAAAAAATTTTTTTGTAATAAACTGGTATAATTTTTAAACGGAAAGCAGCTGTAATAAGTTTTAGCTATGAAATACGGAATCGTAGTGGAAACGACATTTAAGGTAGCAGCAACCCTAATTATTTAAAGTTTGTAATAACTATTAAATTCGCTATGAAAAATTTAGTTAATATTCGACCAAAAGAATTCCTAGGAAAAAGCGAAAGTTTATAAAACTTTACTGCTCTGTTTGCCTTTTCAATCAGTACTTATGATAGGAATATGGCCGAAATAAATGGTGACACGCCTTAATTAGTGCTTAAAAAAAAGTTTTTTGTAAACCTTCACTGGTATATTTTTAAGTGTAACAGAAATATTCAAATTTTGCACTGGAATAACAAATATAGCTATTGTTTGATTTTTAGGCCAAATTTTGGCTTGATTAAAAAAGCCAGAAAAAACTTATTCAAAAAAATAAAAAAAGGTGGCCGAAATTAAGTCAGTTACCCTACACCTTTTAAACTGACAAAGTTCAATTTTTTTGACAAGTTTTGAACGATAAAATGAGTTTGCAGAAGAAAACCGATAAGGATAAAAATTGGCTTGTATTTAAAATAAACAAAACGGAAAGCAGCTGTAATAAGTTTTAGCTATGAAATACGGAATCGTAGTGGAAACGACATTTAAGGTAGCAGCAACCCTAATTTTGAATTTTAAGACAAATTCTCTATGAAAAATTTTTAATATTCGACAAAAGATTTCTAGAAAAAGCGAAAGTTGCCAAAACCTAACTGCTCTGTTTGCCTTTTCAATCAGTACGTATGATAGGAATATGGCGATATACGTGGTGACAAGCAATTAGTGAAAAAATTTTTTTGTAATAAACTGGTATAATTTTTAATTAAAAAATAAAAGTTTTCAAGAGGAGCTTTTTATTTTGTAAATTATAAAATTGACACAATAAAAATATAATATTCATATTTACCGACTAGGATTCGACTTCAGTTTTTGCTGAAAACAGTTATAAAGTTTAAATTTCACGGTTTTTAAAGTAGTAATATTATACGTTTATTATATATATTATTATTATTTGCTATTATTAACAAATGTTAGATTTCTGCCCGTTAATGATTTTTAATTTCAGCAGTTATTGACTTTAATAAAACAAATAAAAACGAACACAAAAGTACAAAAAATGTACAAATCCAATTTAACCACTTATGTTTTTACTGGTTTTAATATATTTCAAAATTTCAAAATTTGCTCTAAAATATTTCGAAATTTGTTCTAGAGTTTTATTGTCATTATAATGTATAATATTAAAGCGATTTTTAATTCATTAATAAAACGTGCTATTTTTCAAAAATTTATTGTTTCATTTTTATAAAATTATAATGTTTTATTGTCAGTCAAATTTTCTTAATTTGCTGAGTTATTATTAGTCTTTAAAACATTTTTACTACAAAGTTGCAATAAAATAAAAATAACATGTAGCTTGTTTCAATTGTTTGAACTAAAATTGTTTAAAACTATCTTATTAGAATTTTATAATACAGTTTGAATGTTGGTCTTGTCCTTACAGTTGATGTTAATACTGTATATTTTTTCAAGACAAAAACCAAAAGTTCATTTACCAACTCCATGTAAGTTTGTTATGATATTCTCAAACAAATTGTGATTTGACTTTGGAATTTACATTTTTAGGGATTTGATGGAATTCGTGAAGAGGCAATCAAGCATACCTGCAGTTTCTCCCGGCGGCACCAAACACATTGAGGAAAACGAACACTTGTAAGTACACTTTAATGTCAATGATATGATATGCCCTTGTAAACCATTTTCGACTGTTATGGTCTCTTACACATGTAAAATGCGCCGTATTAGTGTTGAATGAAAAGCTCTATTCAAAGATATTATGGGAATTTTTTTAAAAAAATCCTAGGTGTATTTATAAATTATGGTTAAAAATAGCTTTATAACATAAATATGAGCTATATAAGAAGAATATTCAAAATTTTCGGTTGCACTTTTACTCCTGTAGAAAAATAACCCTCAAAAATAATTGTCCACACTAGTGATGTTCCCCTGATCTCCGAGCTCGGAACTCCGGAGCGGAGCTTTGCTTTTAGGAGCTCCGGAGCAACCTACGCCCTTTTTTTGTACCAATTTTATGAATAATTAAGAAGTGATTCCATAGATAATTTTGTGAAAATTTTTTTGAAAATAAATTTTTTTAAAAACTTATTTAAAACGCTTAAAATAGTCTTACAAATGCAGATAAAATAGCTTTAAATGTATTTTAAACTTAAATAAGTTTAAAATCGCTAATTCAGGGGCGGAGCTCTCCCTTCGCTTTAAATGGCCGGAGCTCCAGAGCATGATATTGGAGGGTAGGAACATCACTAGTCCACACACTTGTCACATCTCTGCATACTGGCTTTGGACGAATTATGAACAGTCTTGGGTTAGTAGCGTCCTCGTGTGCGGTTGAGATACGCTTTTTTGGCTTAAATAATCCAAAATGATTAAGCCCAGCTCAAATTTTTATTCAAAATGTGTTGAGAACAAAATTTTAAAACTATTTTATTTGCATAACTCGAGGACTTTTTTTTAATTTTCAGTACGTTTTTGACCTTTTGACATAAAATTTGAATATAAACGCTTATCGAAAATGCATTAAAATTTTTGTTTCTGTCTTATAGATACAGAATGAGCTATAAACTAAGTCTTTTATACCCAAAGAAGCTTTATGCAGGTAGAATCAAAATATAATTTATATGCAACTACATCTGAGTCGCCCGCAATGATCTTTAATATTTAAATAAATATTTATTTAGTCAGTCAAATTTAAATTGTTAATTATTACTTTTTTTAACGAATAAATTTTTATGTTATATTTTCTTGATCTTTTGAAGAAAAAAAAATCATAACAACACAATTTTAAGGGTTCCTTGACAACAATTGTCTGTTTTTAAATGCGCAGCGCCTAAGTATTAGCTAAAATTGGTTTTAAAATTCGCCAGTTACATACATGAACATATAGCTTCCAAAATTTTTTGAAAGTTAAATTTTGAATCCGCTTATTGGGATTGTTTATTAATATCGGGTTAAAAACAGTGGCATTATCTGAAAATGAGATATTTAGTTTTTGTATACAACAGATTTTAGAAAGTATTTTATTTTATAAAAATTTGATTTAGTTTTCGGTTTGTATTGATGGCTCCAACTTCTGCAGCTGTTCCAATAAATCAGGAACCTGTCACTTATCTAAATCAAGGTACAAACATACACTTTTTTTGGGAAATTAAGTAGGATATTAAGCTTGTTTTACTACCAAATTATATCAAAAATATCAAAATCTTTGAATACACATTTTTTACTGTTTTTATGTCATCTTAGACCAATAATCTATAACTTCAACAAATAACATTTAATTCTTAAAAATTCTGTTACTTTCCAAGAAGATTAAATACAAAAAGTATTAAAATGGTATTTTATCACCACGTACATAGCAGATACCACGCTACTTTTAAATGCCAGGATTGAATGCTAAACGCGGAATATGTAGAATGATGCATCTCAATTATGGTCAAAATTTTGGAATATAAAATCAAACAAAAAAGCCTTTAATTTAAAAAAAGAATTTTTTGATTAATTTTTAACAGTATATATTTTTGAAAAAAAATTTAAATATTTATTTAGGGCAGCTATACGAAATTCAATGTAAAAAATTAGGTCTTACTCCGGAAGAGCAAAGAAGTTTAGTTAGGGTAAGTTTTATCAAGTTAGACATCTTCGTCGTGCAGTTTAATAATTATAGTTTTATAACACTGATATATTTTTGAGATTTATTACAAAAAATAACATCTTGATATTTAAATATTGTAGCTACGCATTGTTTATGCGAAAATCGTGTTCAAACGTGGCGTACTTGCGATCATCTAAGTCAATGAAACAAATATAACGTCCCGATTAAACCATTCCCTCAACAGGGCTTACCTCAAATGGGGCTTTAGAGTGTTTAAAATATAGGACCATTTATTTTTTAGGGCCTTGTATAGCTTAGTGAGACGAGACACCAAAGATCCCAAGATAATTTTATTAAAACATACCAAAACACACTAAAAACAAAATCGTCAAAAATGATTAGGAAGAAACGCCAAGTTATATCATGAGAAATATTTTGGAACCCACCACGAAAAGAGCTCCACGACTTACCGCAATATATAGCTTAAATACAATTGTAGTTTTTTTTTATAATTTCAAAACTTTTTTAGAGTACAATTCGTGTATCTTTTCACGACAGACCGTACAAGGCGCAAGAATTTAAACTACTTCAAGAGTGGAGAACCATGCACCCTGGTGAACGCATGATAGAAGTTGGTAAAAAATTTTCACAAAAATATTTTTATCTAATTTTAATTTCAATTAGGGTAACTGACTTATTTTGGCCACGCCTTAATTTCGGCCACCAATTTAGGGTGTTAGAAAATTGGCTTATTTTTAAAACACAAAAGAACTAGCACAAAAGTAACTGGATTAATGTTGAATAAAATGTTTTTGCAAAAGTTTTTTATTTTTATTATTCTACATTATCAACATTTTCATACAAAAAGTGATTTTTTTATGATTTTCTTAATTTTTGCTTTGTGTTTAAACTGCGTCAAATTTAGAACGAAGCAATATATAACCTTAAAATATCTTCTATTTAAGGCTCAAAGTTGTTAATTTTCATGTTTTGATATTTTCTTCAAAATTATTTTGCAATGCGTTTAACTAACTGCGCATTTTAAGATTTCGTTAATTTCGGCCACCTTAAAATTTAGGTGAAAGAACCTGCCGTTTTTTGCTGTTTTTAAATATCATTGTGCTACCGTATTTATAAAGTATTTTTTTTGCTCGTTTGACTTTGTTTTGACGTTTTTTAAGCCAAAAATAAAAATTGAACAAAAAATACAAGTTATGAAAACTTGTTTTTTTCAGGTTTTGACATAATTATTTAAAGTCTTGCTAATATCTATTAAAGTTCGCAAACGGGAAAAATTAAGTTATATGTACCAAGAACAATGCCTAAGGGTAAATTTGCAACCTTTAGAAATTTTTATTGTATGTTTAAGCAATAGTTATGGCCAGTTTTTTGTAGGTGGCCGAAATAAATGGCACGCGCCTTAACTTCGGCCACTTAAAAAAAGTTTAAACCTTCACTGATTTTTGAGTGTAACAGAAATTTTTAAATTTTGCACTGGTATAACAAATATAGCTATTGTTTGATTTTTAGGCCAAATTTTGGCTTGGCTTGATTGAAAAACCAGAAAAAACTTATTCAAAAAAATAAAAAAAGGTGGCCGAAATTAAGTCAGTTACCCTACCGTTTACAAATTATAAAATTTCTTAATTGAAAGCAAGATATTTTTTATATAAATTACGTCATTGTTTTATTCATAAACTTTATAAAAAATTTTGTTTACTGTTAATTTAGAAACTTCGTGGTGCATGAACGCTTATCAAATTAAAACCGACCAAATGGGAACATTTGTCGATTTCGAATGGGATCCTTCAAAGCCTACCAGTGTTTTTATCAGAGTTAGTATTAACATGCAAATACAAATTTAAAACACAAAATATGTGATTTTGTTGAGTAAATACTTTTAAATTCAAAAATACGTTTTTCAATAATAACTTCCCACAGATGGTATATATAAAAAACCCCAGAGAAGGTATATAAAAAAAACTCAAAACAAGTTTAAGATAAATTTTTCAGCGATTTAAAGTATTAACATGTTGAATATGTGCATTTTACTTTTGTATCGTCAAATCAAAAGTTTGACTTTTAGAAAATAATTATACAGATTGTCTCAGTTGGGACAACTAAAGCTGAAGTCTTCTAGGCTGAAATTAAGGGCTTAACCGCTTTCCGCCAGGAACAAATAAACAATAAACCCGCGAGCGAGAAAAATTAAAAAAAAAGTTTACAGGGGTTTTGTAACCAGTTATTATTTATTTGCGTCATGTGTTTCTCTGCACGTGATATTTTCTCAAAAAACGAGTGGTTACTTTACCACTCATCTATTTTCACCCTGATAGAATTTAGTTTTAGCTTACTATATCCATCCATAGCTGCGCAATTGATATACGGCGAAAGCCCAGAATAAAAATAAATAATATTAAGAAAAAAAATTTAATTGATAAGCTTTTGGTGCTTCTTTTTATTCGGTTTTATTTAGTTTTTATCTTAAGAATTATTCATATAAATATTGGGCGGTTTAGTCTTCCGTTTCATTACAAAAACTCAAGTGTGTGTATTTTTTAAAAAAAATAGTATGGTAATATTATCATTTATATATATTGTACAACTAAAAATTAAAAAACTCTACAATTTTTGCATTTAATATGTGAACAATATTTATTTTAAGCTTAGTTTGTATTGCTATATCAAATGTACCTTACGATATGAAAATAAAAAAAATAAAACGCACTTAATTTTAAGCTGCAAAAATGGTAAATGTGTTTATTACACAGTAAAGTACTGATAACGTTGCGTCAGTAAGTTTTTTTTAGATGAAATGTATCAGTACAGAGTTTACGCCGAAAAAATTGGGAGGAGAAAAAGGAGTTTCATTCAGATTGTCTATTGACACGTTTCACCAAACAGATATAGGAGAGCAAAAGCAGGTCCATTCGGCCTTTGCTCAAATACGAATTTTTAAGGTAAGTGTTTATTTAATATCCAAATTAAATAATCGCTCCTAAAAATAAAAATCTTTAAGTCTATTTAATAATCTTTCTGGCGTTAACTCAAGCGATATAAAGTTAAATTTTTTTTAAATTTATAAAGCTCAAGATAATGAAAAAATATATTGCTGTTTTAGTTAAAAAAAGCCAAGAATATTGTGTGATGGATTTTATATTAAAAACCACTATATTATAAATCATTACACGTTAAACAATTATCTTTTATGTTTTACTAATCTCCAATACTAAAATAAGGATTAAAGATGTTGTTACCCCAAATAAAATTTTTGGACTTCCGGGCATTTAAAATAGAGAAAGCTTCACCCTTCTTCTCCTTAGCCCGTTCCTGTGATTGCCTTTTCCTCGGTTACAACCATGCAACCTTTGTATGACCTATGTCGTACTTCCATCGTACATAAATTTTTGCGTGAGTACTGCCCAGTGAGGTAGCAAAATGAAATGGTTAAAGCGGTACGGTAGTAATATGCAGATTTTTCTCACGGATACAGTGTATTACGTAGGATATTTAATGTTGCAAAAATTTGCATATTTCTACCCTACAGCTTTAACCATTTCAATTTGATCGCTCACTGGGCACTATTCGTGCACAAAGAATTATGTATGAAGGAAGTACTGCAGTCATGTGTAGAGGTTACCGCGGTAAGGTTTACGCACGACATTTGTCATACGAAAATACCACCACCGTGAGACGAAGGTTTTACCTTTTTCGTACGAATTTTACAAGATTGTAACGGGGGGAAAGGCCATCACGGGAGCACGTTAAGTTTTATGTAAGTGAGATTGATGTTTGAAAAGTACGTTCGAAACTGTTAAATCCCCTATTTAAAATCGCGCCAGAAAACAGTGAACGTACTTTTTTTTATACTGAACGTCCAATGAGCTGACAAAGCCCATTTCAAAGAAAATAACCGCACAGTATGTAAATTATTTATTAAAATTTATAAATAAGTAATGTAGAGATTTTTTATATTTGAAATGCTTTGTTATACTTCAAATGATTTATTTTTTAACTTTTTGCTTGAAATCAAAATTAAATAAAAATCACCATAGTTAATGCCATATTTAGTCCAGCAATGACAGGTTTTCTCTTTTTATTAAAAAATTTTATGTTAACAATGTATCCTATCTTTCATTATTTTTTTATCGTATAAAGCAATTTATCTCAAAAATTTCACATATTGCATCAAAGTAAGAATTGTTAATTTAAGACAAAAGGAGCGGATCGGAAGAATAAAACGGATCGGGAAAAGGCGGAACGGTCTATGGGAAAGGATCGCTATCAACCGGCTTATGATTATACCATCCTAAGTGAGGTGGGTAAAAGTATTTTTCACTTTTTTTATGCTTATATTATGAATATAATACAAGCTAAGTGTGACACATTGTGTCCCTTCCGTGAAAACTCAAAGTGAAAGCGTTAATAAAAGGCGATTATCTTTCCCCTTTCCTTGTCCGGCCCATGGTGTAATGGATAGCTCGCCAGAGTCCACTTTGGAGGTTACGGGTTCAATTCCTGTATCAGCCAAATTTTTCACTAAATTTGGCTGTCTAAATTTTTCAGCGCCTGGTTATTTTCGCTTCCACTTTGTTTCGTCACATAAGGCTTTTTATAGTGAGTATTTTCTGGTTGTTGATTTTAAAATTGGGGAGTTAATACCTGGTAAAGGTGTAAAAGATATTACAGCAAAATGAAATAATATATTGTGGAAATTTTTTTTTCTCCTAGATTTTTTATAGACTATTATAATAACTGTTTATAGACTATTATATTATTTGTTTTATAAAATTCCATTCTATACCGGCTAAAAATGTTGATTAAAATTAGTAAAAACGATTTTGATTTAGCAATTTCCCAACGAATTGGGTGAGTACGAACCAGTAGTGAATGGGGCGACACTGCCCCTTTTTGGGGAACCAAACAGTGCCGAAATTCGAAGTGAAGGAGGGCCCCAATCCAACTGCTCCACCACCCCCGGAGTTGCACAACGCCATCGCACCTATTCCGATCCTGAATTGACAGCTATGGATCAGACCTCGAATAAGTTAGTCGGTTTGTTTTGTTTAAAGCGGTATTCACAAGGTCAAGTAATCAGCACTAAAGGTGCGAAAAACAACCACACATATACAATAAATATATAATATTATTCCCAAAAATGTGCAATTTCTGTATAAAAATCGGCCAGTATTATGGCATACCTCAAACAATAAAAGTCACACACTTTTTTTAATTCGTGTTATTCTATTTTTAATGTAACTAAATTAATTCATGCTATCATACTTTCATATTATTTTATATTTAGTGCCTCAAGCCTCACTGGACATGCTGCTTCTATTACTCCGGAAATAAAAAACCCTTCTGAAGAATTCTATCCTTATGAGGTAAAACATAATTTCTTAAATATCAAGTATTTTGTATTTGTGAGTTCAAGCAAATACTAAAAACAAATTTAGTTTGCAAAATACGCCAAAATCCAAAAATATAATTATTTTAAATTTTTTTAGCTTATTTAGTGTCAAAGTGTTTTTTTAGTTTTTTTAGCTTATTTAGTGTTTAATTATTTTTGTAGCCGCTAAATGAATCTGCCTCGCCAACTGAAGTAGCTGAGTGGCTTCGGCGGCAAAGGTTTGGAAATTGCATCCCGAATTTTCATAACTACTCTGGTAAACGTGTATACTGTAAAAAAGTGTTAGTAGTTCAAAGGTTAAAATCGAATTAAATTTTTTAAAATTTTTATAAGCTACGGATAATGTTAAAAGTGAATAAATAAATAATATCACAAATTCTAATGAATAATGAAACAAATGTGATGCCGCTGAAATTAGCTGAAATAAGTAAAATCATCACTTCAGGAAGGCACATTCCATGTCACTCAGACTATATACAATACAATATTGTTTTGTTAGTATATTAACATATAATGCTGATAATAGAATAAAATTAATGACAGTTTCTATTTCTATCATTGTAGCTTACTGAATGTTTAAATCAGTTTTTTGTGAGGACTTTCCATAAAGATTTTTATTTAAAACTTTGTTGTAGGTCGCGATATGTACAGTTTAACTCGTGATGATTTAATACTTATCTGTAAACCTCAAGATGCTATTCGGCTACATACTGCCCTACATCCAAGGTATTTTATCTGCATCTTCAATACTTTTTTTAAAATTTTTTGTAAGGCTTCTTGATAAAGAGCCTGGCGGTACATAATTTTTGTAAGGTCAAAAATTTGCCCTTGACCATGAAAGTGACATAGTAAAAACTTAAACGAGACTACTAATATGATTAGCAATTATTCTAGTGCTGATGAAAAACATTTAGATTTCCATTTTTTTTCTTTTATCCTATTTTCGTTAACCAATTTCATGTGTCAATTTTTTGAAAAAGCTTATGGCAATATTTATTTTTAAAAAAGGAACAACAACATAATTGCGCAAATGAGATAATCGATCAAGGCAAAATCATTTATTACTAAATATACTTAAAAAATTAAATAACCATAATAATTACCAACTAAAGTCAAATACTTTTAGAGTTAATTATTTATACATGGAGGAATGAACTAACCCGTGGTTTTTAATTTAAATGTTAAAAAATATTAATGTATGTTCAAAACTTTTTTATTCTCTTCATTGGCCGTAGTTTTTGTCTGTTTAGGGACTATGCGCCAGTGTTTCTCAATGTTAAATTTCGCTGCTTTTTCGTGTCCTTGCCCGGGCCGAGAAGGGCCAAAACCTACCCCAAAAACGGTAAAAAAAATCAGCGACTAAGCTAAGCCTAAGCAGAACTTAAATCTGAGCAAAACTCAAGCCTAAAGCCTAAGCCTAAGCGAAACCTAAAACTAAGCAAAAGCTAAGCTAAGCCAAAGCAAAACCTAAGCCTAAGCAATATCTAAGCTAAGCCTAAGCCAAAGCAAAACCTAAACCTAAGCAAAATCTAAGCCTAAGCAAAACCTAAGCCTAAACAAAATCTAAGCTAAGCCCAAGCCTAAGCAAAACTTAACCTAACCCCTCCCCTGTCATTTTGGGGAAGGTTAAGGTTTTGGCCTTCGGCGCCCGGGCCGGACATCCTTATACGCGAGACGCGATCAGCATTTCGCTTCTAATAGACGATAACAATTAAAAAAGTGTAAATATGTGATACACAGTTAAAACAGTGTAAAAGGCGATACCATAGTTGTATCAAATAAAAAATATTAGTTATCATTACCAAATTTCAAACAAAACTCTGATTACTTACAAGCGTTTCCAAAATAGTTTTGGTGGTTCGTATAAATTTTTTTACAAAAATACCGAAACGGTTCTCGGACTCTTTGTCATGAAACTTTTCTCTTTTTGACTCTTTCTCGGACTCTTGTTTTTGTCATTGTCATGAAATATCATGCCTTCATGTCTTCTTTATGAGACTTATTTAATCTCTTCCAAAATTACTTAAATCTATTTTAGTGAATAACATGACTACTTTTAAATTTTTACTAAACTTTAAAATATTTTCTACATACATACGAACACTTCAACACAAAATTTTTATTTGATTTAGGACGGCTGAACCCAAATTAGTGCTGTGTATTCGCTTGCCAAAAGCCACGGGTAAGAGTTTTTTGTTTGTTTTTTGGTTGTTTTTGTTTTGCGATTGTTTTGCTTTAAAAATTTTGTGACTGTCGCAGTAAAACCACTGTGCTATATAAACAATCAATACCAAGTAAGCCTGGTAATTTTTTTAATTAATGTATGTTTTGTTTGTTGTTATTATTTCTACGCAAATTATGTAAAAACTTTGATTTTTAAAGTTTTGTCAAAGCATTTTTTAAGGAAACAATTTTATAGAAATAAATTTACAGGGTCAAAAGATAAACGTTACACAAACAAACAATTCAGACAACTGTTTACACACTTAATAAACGATTATTAAATAAAAAAAATTTATAGAGAGTAACGATTGCACAATTTTTTGAATATCAACTTGTTTTAATCAGGCCTAGACGAAGTATGAACCAGGTCTTTAGACCTGGTTTATATTTAGTCCAAAGTGTCCAAAAGACAAAATCCAAAGAACAGTTTTGAAGTCTTGTTCATACATTGTCCAAAGAGGAAAATCCAAAGGAAAGTCCGATAGTTCGAAGGACAGTCCAAAGAACAAATTCCAAAGAGGAAAGTCCAAAGAACAAAGTCCAAAATACAAAGTCCTAAGGACAATTTTGAATAAGCCGAAGTTGTCCTTGGACAATCCAGAATAACTTAAGTGTGCGGTATGGAGTCAATTTTTTTGTTTTTGATTTTGATAATTTTTTGTGAAAACCTTACCCCTGCCCCCAATAGCCCACAAACATTTTTTCAACAAAATATCTCCAGTGGTTCAGGAGTTATGACCCCCCAAAAAGGGCGTTTTGCGACAATTCTGTACGTGAAAGATTGCTCAATGGGTATAAACATTTACGTTACAAAACGTGCACTCAAAGAAAGCGGCTACGTTCTACATTAATTTGACATATTAATCGTTAAGATTCGTGCAGTATTTGTCGAGATATTCCGCTTCTCGTACAAAAAACCCGCGATTTTTTCGTTAAAAACACCAAACGACGGCAGTGATTTCATAAAGTTTGTCCAACCTTTTTTTTTCTTCACTTCGTGTTTTTAGCGAACAAATCAAGGGTTTTTTGTACGAGAAACGCAATATCTCGACAAATACTGCACCAATATTAACGATCAGGTATCAAATTAAAGTAGAATGTAGCCGCTTTTTTGAGTGAATAATTTGTAACGTAAATTGTTATACCCATTGAGCAATCTTTGACGTACAGAATTGTCGAAAAACGCCATTTTTGGGGGGTCATAACTCTTGAACCACTGGAGATATTTTGTTGAAAAAATTTTTATGAGTTATAATAGGCAGGGGTAAGGTTTACACAAAAAATATTAAAATCGAAGACAAAAAATTTAACTCCGCACCGCAACTTTAAGGACATCCAAAACAAGGTTGAAATATTTCAACTTGTGTTTTGGACATTTTGGACTGTGGTTTGGACTGTTTTTGGACTATCCTTTCAACTGTTCTTTGGAACTGTCCTTGGGACATTAATTAACGAAGCATTCATATTTCGTCCAATGGACAACCTTTTGAAATTGTTCAAAGGACATCTCTGGATTGTTCAAAGGACAACTTTGACTTTTTCCAAAGTTCTTTGGATTTGTCCTTTGGACAAAAAATGAACATGTTTAAAATTTTCTTTGGACTTTTTCTTTGGACTTTCTTTTTGAATTGATTTAAAAACTTTTTTTAAAAAATCGGACCCCCTGACCCTCCCCCCTAAAATTTAAATCTCGCACCCCCGGAGTCTACCCCTCCCCCCTTAAAAGCCAGAGGGGTCAGGTCCCTTCTGAACCCCCTAATAAATTTTGGCCTTCCACCTTCTGAATTTTGTCCATCTAAATTGTCGTTTGCACACTTTGGACAAAGTCTTTTGGACCTAGGATAAAACAGCCTTTAATTGACCGTAAAAAGCCACGGTGGTGTGACTTAAACTTCTCTGCGGCGCCGCTGTATGTAATAAGCAGCGGTTTAAACGACCGTGCGATCGGAGTCACACAACAGCGAAGCGTGAAAATGAAAACGTAATATTTTTGGTACAGTTTCATTGTAGTGTGACTTCACAGTGGGGGTCAAGACTTCACAGTCTTCACTCCCACTGTTAAACGCATGTATCACGATGAAAAGGTTTAAGCCACGGTGTTGAGATTTTTAAAAGCAATCACAACAAGGTGTTAATACAAAGTATACAAATATTTTAATTAAATGATATTGTTTTCTAACCTAACGTACGTTGGATCGGGAGTAGGATTGCTTTTTTTAAATGTGTTAATATAGTTTTGGCAATTTTAGCATTCGTCCCAGTCGTGCTCAGGTTCAGCGACCGGATGACAGTTCTGAGAAAAAAAATCGCAGAACTTTTAGGGGTATCACCTGACCGCATTAAAGATCCGGTAATTTTTATAATCTAATTTTTACATAAAGGAAAGAACTGTTATCGTGCGGGATGTTTATAATTTAAATAGTTTAAAATATATCGTACGTAGTTTGAATGTAACCCATTACCGTTGGAGGCTTAGAAAAAATTACTGATAAAACGACTCGACTTATTTTGTACTTTTTTAAGCACGTACGTACCATTCTGAGTTTCCCAGGTTACTAAGCAGTGTAATATGAATTCGATCTTAATGTGTACCATTTACCCCATTGCTTTGGTCACGAATGGAATCCTTTAAGTAATGCTCTAATAAGCTGCCAAACCGCTTTTTTTCCTCTTTTTGTTTGTTTTTTTTTTTGTTTCTGAAGCTTTTTTATCATAAATTTATCCAAGAAATCAAAATTTTTATAAAAAAATTCCATCCCTAATAAGTTTAATTTTATCATCATGCTTTTTTAATAATCTATTTTAATATTTGAATGATATCAAGATTAGCATCAAATTCGAACAAAGTTTTCATTTTTTTGTTATTTTTTTCGTCTTCTTTTCCAACATGTTTAAATACACTATTTTAAAATTTGAATATTATTAATAAAGCACGTATTTTTCTGACATTTTAATTGATTTAAGCGCAATGATTATAATTTGTTTTAGTTGATGTACGAGGAATTAGCCAACGTTCCTGTGAGTTTGACAGAAGAAGTGCTCAGTTTTCGATTTAAAGACGGGACGCCATTTGAGATCTTTAGCAAAACCGAAGAATATGGTAAAAAACATTGTGATGTTAGTATCATTTTTATTAGCGCAATACAAAAATTTACTGCGCCAAACTATGGGTGCGGCATTCCTCTGGATTTTTTGAAGAATTTCAGCAATTTTACAATTTTTAATGGCTCCGTACCAAATTTCCATTGACAAATTATTCATAGAATAATTGCTCATGCATATGAAAATTATATTGCCCATGTTTTTTTTACCAGGTGATTTTGAAAACAAACCTGCTCTTGTTTTGCGTTTTCTAATTGTTGTTGAGAATCTAATTTCTGTTATTTGTGTTACCGATTCTCGCTTTGTTTGTGACTTTTTAAACGCACCACCTCTTGTTTTCTATGGGTTTTTAAGTGTGGTAGCAATTAATCCCCAACGAAAACATTAAATTTTAGGTTTTTGGGATCAAAGTGTCACACATGTTTAAATAAATATGTTCCATGCAAATTATTTAATGCAAGGCTTACTGTAAAGAATTTGGGTTTGGTGGGTTTTTTCTGCTTTAAATGGCAATATCTCTAAAAAATAATTCCCAACGGTTAACAAGCTAATAGGTTAGAGAAATGTCTTACACTTTTTTATTATTATGTTAAACATGAAAAAACAGAAATTATCTAACTAAAAATTAATTTAATCAGGGTGTAAATAGCGGGGTGTTCATGTAACCACTCTTTCTTCGAGAAAATATCACGTGCAGAGAAACATATGACGCAAATAAATAACAATTGGTTAAATAACCACTGACAACTTTTTTTAAATTTTTTTGCTCGCGCGTTTATTTTTATTTCTTCCTGACGGAGAGCGGTTAGGCCCTTAATTTTAGCCTGGAAGACTTTAGCTTTACATTATTTTTTATAAAAAATTTACTATCCGAACTAAAAGGCTCCAATTAAACACCTTAATTCTTTGATTGGGGCCTTGTTTTAACAGCGACACAAAATTTTGGACACTTAGCATCAAAAATCTAATTAGGGTTTGTCCTAAGTGTTTTGCGTTTAAATTACGTTATTTAGAGCGATTACTTGCTTTAATTGTAGTTGTAGACCAAGGCAGTTCTAGAGGCACTGATTAACAATATTATTATTATACTTAACAAATATTATACTTAAATCTGCTTAGGAATTTAAATTTGTTGTTGTTTTAGTAAATCCAGTGACGGGGCAGCCGGAACACTATTTAAGTGTGCTTATGAAACGGGTTTCTTCTGCTAGTGAATGATAAGTGCTCAAAGTAAAGTAATGACAGTGTCTCTTAAGTATCTGATCGTGAACAGACTTTTTTTCTCGCAGTAGAAATACGAAATCAATCAGCTCATAAATATTCTAATTATTATTTTATGAAAAAAATCTATATATGTGTTTTATTCTTTTTTATGTTTTATGTTTCTATTGAGTAAATTGTTTAGAATATATCAATTGTGTTTTTTGTATTGTTTTAGCTATATTACTAAAATTCTGTGATCTGTCGCAGCTGGCTGTCTTATAGTATTTGCTGAAATTGATCAAAATTTAGGGATACCACATTTTATTTATAATTGACACGCAGCCATCAAAAGTCTGCTTCTTTGAGTAGTGAGCTCACATACATTTATTAGGTTTTATTTTTACCCGATTATATATTTAAAAACTATAAATAAAACCTAATATTTTAGTGAACTGTTAAAAAAATCCTAATTACATTACATTAGTGATGCCACGCACAAATTTATATTTCGGATATATCTTACCAAATTAATTCTTACTATTATTCTTATTATTTTGTTATTCTTACTATTATTCTTATTATTTTATTCCAATATCTTATTAAAAAACAACTAAAGTTATAAGTTTATAGCAATTTTTTTAGCCAGCCAATAATGTAGGCAGGTAAATTGTAATTGTGTGGTGCTTTTCACCTTGAAAGTGTGGTCGGTCTGGTAAATAGCAAAAGTGATGCAAAATTCATACAATTTTTATACCAAAAGCTATATAACTTATTTCTTTTTAAATTCTTAACCTACGTTATTATTTTAATGCAACACAAATCTTAATGTTTCATGTCGTTTAATGTAGGTTTTACTCGGGAAAAAGTCTTTTTATTGAACCGCACCCTAACATTTTTTTTATTTTTTTTTTGCCAAACTAAATGTGTTATTAACTGAACCTTTGTGTGACTGACCAATTGGCATCCACATTTCGAAAATTTTTAACATTCATAAAAAAATTAAAACCATAAAATAACCGGTGAAACATAAAAAGCACCGTAAATACTATTGAATATATCGAACATACTAAACCATTACTGCAAAATAATGTTTTATTTCGCACAAATAATGAGTTTTCCGGACATTATATAGTTTTCGATGTTTACCAATGTTACCATAGTCTTTTGTTAAACATCTAAAACTATATAATGTCTGGAAAACTCATCTTATACCTACCTGCATTGGTATTGACCTGAGAAATCTGTAACGCAATACCAATGTTATTAATTTAATTGATCCCAACACTGGGTTCGTGAACACTACTTTGGGAAAGAAATTATCAAAAAAGTGCGACGATATGGTTACAATTATCCTTTTTTAATTATTTAATTTAAGACAAATAGTACTTGAGTGATTATTCTTTTAGGGAATAAGAATGGGTGGAGGCATGTTAGTAAAGCAATTTCACAATCAGAGTTAAAATAGGTTATGACAAGATTGATCATATATTAATTTAATTGTTCACCACATGCCCTCTAATTTTTATTCCCTGAATAAACAAACCAGGCACTTATGGTTTACTATCAGTTATTTTGTTATGTATTTTTGTACAATTAAACAGAATTTTATTGTTAATTTGTATCTTATGTCGTCTTGTCAAAGAAAAAACTAATAAAAATATTTTTCTTATTTGCAGCAAACTTGCTTATCATTCCGCTTCTAACCGTATCTTACTACAGTTGCATAAAAGAACAAACCTTTTAAAAAGCAGGTGGACATCCCGGCGCCCTTTTTACCCTTTCAAAAAAATCAAGAAACTGACAACAATCCATTAAAATTTTTAAAAGGATCTCTGTACTTAAAAAAGCTGTAAATTTTTAAACTTCATTTTGATACCTTGATTTTTGTGATTTGTTTTTGTGTTTATTTCTGTATTTGTTTAAGAGAATATATCCATCGCTGGCACTTAAAACTTGCGGTTTTCTGCTTGAAAACAGCTAAGAATTAAATATTAAAATTAGAATAAATTTTGCGACAAGTTTAGATGCAATTCAGCCAAAAATAAAGCATGAAAATAATATGTTTTGGACAAAAAACAAACCAAATTTTTCTATTTTCATCTTTAAAATATTTAAAGATTTTTAACTGTTTATTTTAAACTAAAAACTTATGGCATTCGCATCTTATGTTATAAAAATATCAAAAAAAAAGAACTCATCCATGTTAAAAAACGAAAATTATAAAACAACTTCCGCGTTTATCACTATTACATTAAAAATGCCAAACTAATCTTATCATTATTATATTTTTAATGTTATTTAAATTATAGTTGATTGAATTTTTGGTTTTAAAAAGTCTTAATTTTAAAATACGTTTAGGTGAAAAAAGCAAAATTTGCTAAGAGCATTGTCGATTAAAAATTGTTACTTTAAAATAACAGTTGTTATCATGATCCCGTAAAGAAAAGCTCTTGAAACTGCCTCTGGTAGATTGGAAACAAATAAAAACAGCAAAAACTTGCCTTGAGCCATGTAAGAGGCACTGTGAACGTAGGGAAAAGGCAGTAAAATGCTCTAAAGGCAGGCCGGAGGCAGGTGACACTGTTTTTTTTGTTAAAATATACACGGTGAAGAGGCAGGTAGGTTTTTTTTTGGTAAAATATACACGGTGAAGAGGCAGGTAGGAGACAGCTAAGGGTTGGTTCATACTTATGTAAAAACGTCCTTTGGACTTTGTCCAAAAAATGTCCTTTAGACATTTTTCAAAAAGGACGTTTTTACATAAGTATAACCTAAGTCTTTCTCGGAGGCACGTAGGAGATAAGTAGAATTAGAATGGAGGCAGGCAGGAGTTATCTTAATTGCGATAAAAGCGGGTAAAAACCTGCCTTCTCAAAGGAGACACCCCATCCTTACTTAGATACTTCCTTCTTTTCGGTTCTGTAGCTGTATTAACAAAAGCAACCTATTTTTTTAAAAAATTTACACAGGTAGTCCAAAAAATTTTTCTCGTAAACGGTATCGTTTATTATAATTCAGTGATTTTCGACAGCGCAATCATCGTTTTTATGATTTAGGGTCGATGGAGCCTAGGGAACTTAGAGCCAAAAATAGGGGAAGGGGCGTAAGTGGGGAACTGGAGCAAAGGGGACTGGAGCAAAATAAACTCGCTAAACGTGTACAAGCCTAATACCAATATTTTTCCAATTGGTGTTCCTCCCCTTGTGGCCCTGTTGTCCCAGTTTTTCCCGCCCCAGGTCCCCGCTGGGGTCCTAAGGCCCCTTTCGTTTTTTTTCGGTCCAACAATAAGGTATCAAAATGCAATAAAAACTTACCACGTTTTTTCAGTGTATACCTTGCGGTCTAAATCTTTACAACGTTAAACTGTGCGGAGTCAAACTGTTTGTCTTTGATTTTGATAATTTTTTGTGAAAACCTTACCCCTGCCCAAATAGCCCACAAAAATTCTTTCAACAAAATATATCCAGTTACGACCCCTAAAAATGGCGCTTTCGACAATTCTGCACGTGAAAGAGTGGTCATTAGGGTATTACAATTTACGTTACAAATTATGCACTTAAAGAAAGCGGCTATTTTTTACTTTAATTCGATACCTTTATCGTTAAGGTTTGTGCAGTATTTGTCCAAATATTGCGTCTCCCTCCCTTTTTTTTTAAAACAGTGCAAGGTGGTCCCCGGGGAGGGGGGCGCGCCGCCCTACCGCAAGTACAAATAAAGACCTTTCTTTGTATTTTGTACTATCATTGCCATTAGCTATTTGTAGTGTGAAGCCATTTCGGGGGGCTTTCTTCTGATGTTTTGTTGAATTTTTATGCGCTTTGGGGGCGGGGTAGTTTTAATTTTATAAGTTTTGCCGCCGCGCTAGGTGGCATGCCTTGTTAGTTGGTTAGTTAGGGAGTCATTTTCTTTTTTTTTCGGATTGTGCGCTTTTAAGTCATTTGCTTGCTGCGTGCGGCTTGTTTAAGTGCGGTGCGGATTACTTTTTGTCTTCATTTCAATGTTTCGAATATCTTCCTGCCATAGCAATTTTTTTCAATATCTCTAGTGGTTCAGGAGTTATCTCCCATTTGCGTTTTTCACATATCTGTAAGAATCATATCTCAATACTGCCTTTTATCAGTATATTAGTGGAGGGTTTTTTGTAGACTATCTCATACTGCAGCCTTTTATCATATATTATTAGTGAAGTGCGCTTTCTTTGTGCATTTTGTCCTCTTCTCGTATTTTGTAATATCTAGCTATTCTACTATCCCTTCGGGCTCCTCCTATTTTTTCTCTTGCCTATTGGGGCGGGAGTTCTCCCTTCTTCTGTGGCTAGTGGCAATCTGCTTGGAGTTTTCTTTTTTTTTGAGCCCTGTTTCTTCTGCGTGCGCTGGTGCGTGCTTTTTGCTTTTTTTTCCTTATGTTTTTTCTGTTGGTTTTTTTGCGTTTTTATATCTAATTTCTTTTTTTTTTAATTCATTCATAGGCACCTTGCACTGGAACTCGGTTTATACATAAAGTATGCAATATACATAAGCGTTACCATAATCGATAATTACCGTATCTCCTACTTATCTTTCGTAGTATGCAGATCAACCGATCGAAATTTCGCGCGCTTTCGATCGGTTGATCTGCATGCTACGAAAGATAAGTAGGAGATACGGTAATTATCCATTATGGTGACGCTTATGTATATTGCATACTTTATGTATAAACCGAGTTCCAGTGCAAGGTACCTATACTCATTGAGCAATTTTTCACGTACAGAATTGTCGAAAAACACCATTATTGGGGGTCATAACTCCTGAACCATTCGAGATATTTTGTTGAAAAAATTTTTGTGAGTAGTTGGGGGCAGGAGTAAGTTTTTCACAAAAAATATCAAAATCGAAGACAAAAAGTTTGACTCCGCACCTTTAAAGCTGACTGTTCTTTGAGTGTATATCTCGATACCCAGGCAGTGGTGTTAATAATCCGGCCTCTCTTGTTGTGTTTTGGCCGTGCAGGAACCGCACTGCGGATATATATATATACATATATATATATATACATATATATATATACATATATATATATATATATATATATATATATATATATATATATAGATATATATATGTGTTTGTGTATATATATATATTTTTATGCGTTGTTGTTTTTGCTATGGACCTACCTAGCATTACAAAAATTTGGGTCTGCGGTCCCGCCGTGAAGTCAGAATTCGTTATGAAACCAATGATTTTTACCAATTTTTTTCGAAAACCGGGGATTAAACAACTATATTAAAACAATTTCGAATATTTTTGTTAACTTTTAACCATTATTTAAAGATTAAGCGTACCTAAGATTTCTTATATGTAAATTTTTTAGTTAATCAGAAAAAACATTTTGTGATGCTTAATTAAATACAAGAAGACCACTAAAATTTTTCAAGTAGATGTTCTATTTGTATATAGTATTTCCAGTTTCAAAAATAATACAAAAAATGCATTTGAGAGGAACTTTGTTTCGTGGTGCGACCGCCGACCCAATTTTTGTTGTGCTAGGTAGGTTCATTTTATTTTTGTTAGCTGAAATAAAATACTTTAATGTGTCACCGCTATAATTTTCCGTTTTTGTTTTTTTGTGTTCTGCAAATAAACAACCTCTTTCTATCTTGAAAGCACATTAAACGAATATATACAAATTAGGCAAACACAATAGCAGGCCATGACAATAGGTATTGTTTTTAAACATCGCATAAACAAAATAGTAACCTTTTTTTGATTTGTTATGCAACTGTATGGAAGCGTTTATGTTTAAAAAATTAAACCACAAAAAGAAATTAATGATGAGACCATACCAGTCTGCTTCTATGAACAATATATATATATATATATATATAATCATAAAAAAATATTTTTTTTAAAAAATTCACAAATTCCAAAGAGTTTCAAAAAAAATTTGGAAGCAAAAATAATTTATTAAATTTTGAAAATAAAAAAAATTGGATTTTTAACGACGGAATGGTAATAATCAGCTTCAATGTCGTTCTTTGAACTTTGACCGACGTTTTTCCAACCATTTTCATTTGACCGATTATAGTGCATTCATGGTTGCACTGGTTTTCAATAAAAAGTTAAATAATAAGAGTCGTTGTAAGCATCGCTAAAGTAAAAACTGTCTATCTTCCGAATTGACCATTTGTTCCGAAATCATGCGATAATGCAATACTGCCACAACAACAGGAGGAGCCTAAAATAAATTAATTAACATATTTTAAAAAAAAGTTTTTTAATTTATATTTAAGAAAGTTAATCGTGTAAAACCACTAAAATTAAAATTTTTCAGGCTGAAATTAAAGGCGTAACCGTCCACCGCTAAGTAGAAACTAAGAATAAACGCGCAGGCCAAGAAAAATAAAAAAAACTTGTGAGTGGTAACGTAATGTGAGTAGTAATAAGTTTTGACACGTATTTTTCCACGCGTGATAATTTCTCAGAGAACGAGTGATTACTTGTTTTTCGTGATTAATTAATTAAAGTGATTAATTTCACCCTGATAAAATACATCTTGGTGTAATATCTGGAGAAGACATAAGCTAAACCATGGTTTCAAAAAAAAGCTGTGCGATGCTCATGGGCGATTTATCATTTTTATTAAAAACTTTTCTGAAAATTTATTACATTGTACATTGTATTTATTTTCCTAAAAAAACCAGTCTAAAAAAATATATTTAAAAAATATTATTTTATAATTAATAATTATTTATATAATTAATATTTATAACTTATGTGACACATTGTGCCCCTTCCGTGAAAACTTAAAGTGCAAGCGTTAATAAAAGGCGATTATCTTTCCCCTTTTCTTGTCCGGCCTATGGTGTAATGGATAGCACGCCAGAGTCGACTTTGGAGGTTATGGGTTCAATTCCTGTATCGGCCAAATTTTTCAATAAATTTGGCCGATAAATATAAATAAATAAACAATAAAAAAATCAATGGCTGTCTAAATTTTTCAGCGCCTGGTTATTTTCGCTTCCACTTTGGGTCGTCACACTTACACCCTTGCTAACCCTTGCTCCCTTTTACCAACCAAACTAGTCCTTAGTATAACACTTAAATTTTTATATAAATTGGTGTCATATTTTAAATCATTTTAAACTCTTAAAAAATTATATTGTTTATTACTTTTGGTTTTTTAGTATCAAAAAAAATTAGTATATACTTTTGTAAAAGTTTAATATAAAATTATCAGCTTAAGCAATGAACTAAACTAATAAATTGTTTCTAACTTTTACATCACATAAAAAACACAGTTTTTAGTCATCTTACATCTCTAATATTCAATAGATATAAACAATTCACAAAACGTTCTCTTTTTTAAAAACTTCATTAGTTAATAGTATTGATAAGGACATAGGCCCATATTTCGTTAAAAACTGCTATTTTTTATAAATGTTACAAATTCAATGTGTTATTTTTTTTAAATTTTCAATATAAAATTCGTACCGAAAATAAAATCACTTTTTTTAAATTATTCTTCTAATTCTAAAAACTGCTTTTCATTATATTGTGGTGTAATTTTTGTCCTAATTTTAAAAGCTTACGTCTATTTATATGCTTGTTTATACAAAAGTTTGTCCAAATTATGGCCA
Organism: Microlaimidae sp. YZB2_3; assembly: GCA_030248175.1. Taxonomy (NCBI): domain Eukaryota; kingdom Metazoa; phylum Nematoda; class Chromadorea; order Desmodorida; family Microlaimidae; species Microlaimidae sp. YZB2_3. The sequence goes on along the minus strand of JASAMX010009537.1, from coordinate 810 downwards.
GTAAAATTAGGCTGTTAATTTTGACGAGTTATAAAAACAGCGTCCTTATCTTTCTATGCAAAATTCAAAAACACAAATACACTAAATTGAGGAATAAACAATACTAATGAAATGAAAAACATTAATCCTAATTTTGGGACGCGTATGGGAATCGTACCAAAAACAACAATAGACTAGTGTTGTAAAAAGTTACTTTTACTTTTACTTAAAGTAATAAAAGTAACAGGGATTTTGGATTACTTTTACTTTTACTTTTACTCGACTTTTGAAATTTCAAATACTTTTACTTTTACTCTTACTCAACTTTTGAAATTTCAAATACTTTTACTTCTACTCTTACTCGGATTTTTCACTGCAAATATACTTAAATTAATTTAAGTAAAATTTAAGTAATTTCAATGGGTAGATTTCCTATGGGCTTGTTGTAAAGTGAATGGCAGAACATAATTTTTTAAGCCGCTAACACGCTAAAACCATTTATTTTGACTAAAAAACTTATTTAAATTATAATTTATATATAAAATTAACAAAAAACTTTAGAACGGAGCTTTGAAGCTCATAAACCGGTGTTTTGCTCCGTTTAAAAATTACTTTTATTATACTTTAACTTTTACTTTTACTTAAAAAAATAGGTCTTACTTTTACTTTTACTTTACTTAAATAAAATTTTGACCATTACTTTTACTTTTACTTTACTTAAAATAAAAAATCAAAACTTATTTTTACTCTTACTTTACTTAAATTAAATTTTTTCAAATTGCTTTTACTTTTACTTAAAATAATCGAAAATTAATACTTTTTACAACACTA
>JASAMX010009534.1:0-11804 GCA_030248175.1 Microlaimidae sp. YZB2_3 | reverse complement strand
TAAAAGTTTTAGAAACATTCTATTTATTTGTAAAAATACGGTTGGTTTTTTTTTTATTCAGCCCAATGTGTGTATAACACTGGGATTTTCAAAGTTACAAAGAAAAAATTGACATTTACAAACAAAGATGGACATTTACAAAAAAAAATTCGAATGCTTATAATTTTTATAAAAAACAGTGCCCTAGGGCCTATTTCATAAAGGTTTTTGTAATTGTAAATTAATAAACGCATTTAATTTCTTCTCATTTTATTAATTAAAAAATACGTACATAACTTTCAAATTTACGGAATTTATAAATTTGTAATTTCTTAGATTCTGAATCCAATTTTATTAATATACTTTTATATTAAAAATACAAAAGAAAAATATGCGTTTATTAATTTACAGATGTAAAATAATTACAGGCAATTTTTATGAAATAGGCCCCTGGCCTTGAAAAATATACCGTAATTTAAAACATAAACAAAAAGGTCCTATGCTTAGATTAGCGATGTTTCTACCCTCCAATATCATCCTCCGAAGCTCACAGTCATTGAGAGCGGAGGAAAGTCTCGGAATTCCCGAGCTTTCTCTGCTTTAAATCGCTGCCGGACTTCCGTTTTTTAAACAAGCGATATCATTTTGGAAGCTTGAAATCTGTTTAATAAAATACTTGATAAAAAATAATATTCTCTATTTTGAACTCTGTTTGGTTGATAAGACAACCCACTATGGCCGATTTTCATTTTTTTTTTGTCGTCGTCTTAAAATAACTAAATTTTATGCTGTAATATCATCCAAAATTGCGGCTGAATATGAGATTTTTTTAGAATTAAAAGCTAGCACAACTTTTAAACACTGTTTAAAATTAAAACAATGCACTATCGCCTATCGCAATTTTCTTTCAGTGTGAACTGAACGACACTATCGCCTATCGCCTGTCGCCTGTCACCTATCGCCTTTCTCCAATCGCCTGTCGCCTATCGCAGCAGTGTGAACCGGGCTTAAAAGGTTCCGCATCACCGAAATCAGCCATTTTTTAACGATTATAATCAAATTTGGTAAATTATTGATTTAGAAACACAAAACATCGAATTGAAATTAAAAGTTGTTTGTTTATATAGTTAATAACACGGCCTAATTATTATAAACAATTTGACCTAATTAATGTGAACGGCTTGACCTAATTTCAAATTTATTACGTAATATATTTGCGAACACACCACTACTTTACTTTGAAAAATGGTAAAACCAGCACCACCAATATAAACTTAAAAAAGCTGCTAAATGTACAAATGAAATTAAAGGGAATTGTGTATAAAATGTTCAAACATTTTCTAGCACTGTTTTCGTTTTACTGTTTTCCATTATACATTTGTAAACGCTAACTTTATTAAGTGGTAAGTTTATAGTGCGCGAGATTTTAGTGGTCGTGCGCGAACTTTCGCTTTCCCGCGTAATTATCCATTTTATTATTGTCCTGCGGCAAATTATGACATAAAACATTACTGTAGCATATTTGTTATGATTTCACAAAGAAATAGATAAAAAACCGCAAATTAAAAGTTTGTGTGAATTTGTAGTTAACATAAATTGCTTGCAATTTGTTAGCAAACAATTAACCAATTGACCACAAGAAATGTATTAATTTTTTTTATTTTTAATTATTTTATTAACAAATAATTGTTAATTTAATCTTGTGTTTATCAACCAAATAAAAATCTCACATTGACTAAATATAAATAACCGCTAAACGCTACGAAATGTTTAAGTTAAGTTTTATAATACTGATAACGTAATAAATAAACGTCGCTACACGATATTTGTCATAGGCTCCCTTCGGGTGCTTTTTTTCCAGGTTAAGGGCGGGTGATTTTTTTCCGCCACGCGCACGGGTGCTTTTTTTCCGCCTTAACACCGGGTGCTTTTTTTTCCGCCTTTGCCACGGGTGCTTTTTTTCCGTCACCCATCAAAATCAAAAATATTTCTCAAAATTTAAGGTATTTCTGTTGCTAAAAGTACGGAAATCTTAAAAGTGAATTCACAAACGGTCTTTCAGTGTACGGGTTCGTGTTACAGATATTAGAAACTAAACTAGCATTTTCACCATTGATTCATATTCTGCTGTATTGCTTATGCAAAGCGCTGTACATAGTTATAAGAAATACTTTAATAATTTAAAAAATAGAACCAAACGACGTACTTTGGCAGCGTTGTCTCTCGCCCAACCCAAGCGATAACTGGCTCGACTGGCTGAGCCAAGGACTGCTCCTTGCATGGACTGATGAAAAGCTCTGGCCAACTCTTCTTCATTGTTTGGACGCTCCCATAAAATCAATGTCATTCTAAATGTTCTTTTCTTTTTTTGGGTGGTGTTTGTTCTTTCTTTTTCTCACCAAAGGCAAATTCAAGTTTTTATTTCTAAGCCTAAGCAAAACCTAAAAATTCAAATAAAATGTTGGTTTGGTGGGTTTTGTGGAGTGTGGGGGGGGAGTTGTCGGTTTACTTTCCATTTTTATTGGCCCTATTTATAAAACATGTTTTTATGGTTTTTTTTCGTAAAAATCAGGACACGCAAGACGATGTTACTCAGTACTAACTGCGAAACCAAATACTACGATTAACAATATTTACCAACAATCAATCAATTAATTAAATAATCAATCAATCAATTAACAAATCAATTAATTGATGTTTGTTATTCTTATGCCTTGTGCGGTTGTGTCTCAAATTCCAACAAGATCTATGAATCTATCAAAAGAGACTCTTTGTTTGAATTTGAAATTTTTGATCATGGAACCAATCAAATAACATCAATCAAAAATGAAAATAATAACTGTACCTAACAAGTTCAATTGATGAAGAATCATTTTTCAATATGATTTTCAACTACTTTTTCAAGAATGAATTATGATTACTAACAAAAGGCACGCTTATTTAAGTGCATTATGATAAAAATGCTTTAGTGTTGTCCGGCTTTAAGCGAATAAAATTATTTATTTATTTTATTTTAATATTATCTCACTGTAGCGTGTTTCAGTCAGTATTTGACCCAGGAACCTTTGGTAAGCAAAACATGCGTTCTGCCATCGCGCCAAAACCTTGACCTTGACATATTGAGTCTCTAAGGAGAGTTTATTTATGGCTTAGTGTAAGAACGTGCGTATTGCATACTGAAGTTGTCTGGGGCCGCTTGCACAAAATCACTTAGTAAAGTAAAAAAAAATCCCTAAAGTTTTCCCCTTAAATATAGTAATCTTCCTCATTTAAGGTTTTTCTTAAGTCGGTTACACGTGAACAATTTCCATTAACCTTCACTAAGAGGATTTTTTAACTAGGGATCTACGACTTACGGAGATTTTTTAACCTTAAAAACAAAATATTGCAGCAAAAACGTGTTCAAACGCATAAAACTATATTCACTTAAATTAAATTAATATAAATATATTAATTTTCAATTAAAATATTATAAAAAATAATTTTGCCAGCTTGGTAAATATTCGTGCGTTGACTATTAATTTGTATTTTTATTCAGATTGAGACTGTTTGTTGCCTTTTTCAGCCTTAGGTTTCAGATTTTAAACGCATAAACAGCTGAAAAGCAAGAATAATGTTTTATTAGTTAAAAATAATAAATTTATTCTGACAAAAAATTGCAATTGAATATTCAAATAAACAAGCGAACAAGAAATAAAATGAGTTGAAAATTTCCGTCAAAAGATGACGATAATATTAAGGGCAAAATGCTTAAATGTTTTTTACGATATAACAATTTTCGTTTTATTGTGAAATTAAATGCTTAGATAGGTGTTCAATAAGTGCGAAAAAGCTTCTAAATTACTATTAGCAAGAATATATAACACAAGAGAATGTCCGACTGTACACTAAATTTTGGACTAAAATTTTGTGAGAAAAGTCGCACTTTTGAATTCGTGTGCGACTTTTCTTGCAAAAATCCGCCATTTTCTGCTAGGTTTTTCGCGCTGCGATTTTTAACACAGTGTTAGTTTTCTCGCAGTGGGGACTGCGACTACTTTCGCACTGCGATTATTTTCGCACTGCGAATCTGGCCGCGGAACAAAAAAAATACAGACGCTGGTAGTCATTTTCAATGGAGTAAAACACTTCGAAACTTGTTTTATTTAATTTTAAAACGTTGGAAAGTTACTTTATTTTATCAAAAATAAAAAGTTTTAACATCCTAAGGTAAAAAAAAACGATTTTTACTCATTTAAACACAAAATTTTCGCTCCGCTTTGTTTTTATTTTTTTTGTTGTGCAGCCCGACTCGCAGTGCAAAAATAATCGCAGTGCGAATAAAGTAGCATAGTCGCATAGAAAAAAGTCGCAGTCCCCACTGCGAGAAAACTAACACTGTTTAAAAAATCGCAGCGCTTGAAAACTTGCAGAAAATGGCGGATTTTTGCGAGAAAAGTCGCACACAAATTCGAAAGTGCGGACATTCTCTTGTGTTATATATTCTTGCTATTAGCCATATAATTTTAGTTAAAACAAGTTATAACCATGTAGATGGCCTTTTAGATCTATTAAACTATTTTTCTTATCTGCTGAGATACATCTCAAACTACCTTTGATTTAAAAAAAAACTTAGGAAATCATTAATCCGAAATATTTTATGCAACCCACTTAGGACAAATACGCTTTTTGAATGAATATCCTTAACTGAAACATTACGAAAAAACTTATCCCCAAAACTTTTAAGCAACCGGGCCTTGATTAAGCCCTTACTAAGACAACCTATATGCTGCAATAAAATAATATTAATTTTATATCAATATCGAAATTTTTTTCCTTGGTTGAGCATTCAAAAAATATTAGCGTCACGTCTAGATTCATTTTCCAAATTATTTCCTCCTTTATAAAACCGGTTAATACCCAGTATCTGAAGAAAGCTCGTGGCGCAGCTTGCATACTGAGGCTGCTAGGATTGAGTCCCGACCAAGACAACCTTTGCTGCGATAAAATAATTTTAATTTAATATCAATGTCAAATTTTGCTTCATTTTGCGGGCTTTGCAACAATATTAACGTTTCGTCCAAATCTGTTTGCTACAATGGTTTTTGATATTTTTTTAAAAATGGCGAGCTTTTTGCCAATTTTTATTAAACTCCCGGTTTCTGCCTATTGTGAAACAAACGGACTTATATATGTTTTAACAATAGTCCTCCGCTGGGTGTTTACTGAATCCGCGGCACAGGTCCCAGTTTAAACCTTCAGGCAGGGGATAAATGAGACCGGGTATTTATTTACAACAAACTACCAGTCTCTGTTTAATTTGATACAAGTGGATATACCTTTTTCCAGTAGTCCTCTGCGAGGTGTTTGCTAAATCCGCTGCACAGATCCCAGTTAAATGCTTCCGGCGGTGGGCAGACCGTTACTTTCACTCGATATCGATTACTAGTCCCTATGGCGGCGCAGGCGTTCCCCTCAACGTTGTCCAGAAAGTCCACGGACGGACGTTTGAACCCCTCGTCGTCTTCGCACAGATTGCTGTAGTAGCTAAAAAAATCAACAAACGGTATGATATTTTTTTTTGTTTTTTGTGGATTATTTTATTCTTGACCTCAACTAGTTGAACATTTGTAGAGCACTTTTGTTTTGATTAGGACATTGTTTCGAAAAACAAAACAAAATTACGTGCTTTTTAATACACACTTAATTTTAGGTAACACATTTCGGAAACAGGGCCTAATTAGTGCAATCAAATATTGTTAATGGGACAGTAAAAGTTTATTTAATTATTGTTTTTATGTTTTATAATTTTCTTTAATTTTACCAATCTCCTTTGGCGCCGGACGTAGCCGGATCAATGCATTTGAGTTTTCCAATCGGATTGATTCGCGCATTGACTTCCAGGGCTAGATTTCTTATTTTCATACCAAGCGGCAACTTGAGGTTGGCCTCCATATCAAAACAGTCCGGGAATCTTAACGGAAAATATATGGAAATTTCTTAAAAGATGCGGTATATAATTTTTCTTGTATTTTTTGTTTTTTATTTAATACTAATCGATGTATGACTTCCCACTGAAAACAAATTGTATGACACCAAAAATTCAATTTCAACGGTTAACGAATTATTAACAAAAATACCGCCCGGTCGGTAAAAAGAAAGAATGTTTTTTTATACATTAATTTTCAAAATAAAACAGTTCTTCTGGATAAACAATAATGAAACTCAATAAAAACTACGCTAGGGCACCAAAAACTTTAATTTAAGGTACAAAATAATATAATTAGAAAATATTTTACTTGCGGTTGTACATTTGATGTGTTTTTTTTGCTTATTCTATGTAAGCAGTAGTAAAATAAAGCCAATGTTTTTTGTTGTTGTAATAATATAGTGATATTTTTAAACGGTTTTAACATACCGGAAGGTTTTTTCTCCGTTGTTATTTTCTTCGTGATGATATTTAAATTCCAGCGGTTCTTCGATTTTAACACGTCTTGATTCGTCACCTCCGTCTTCTGAATTAAATAAGAATTTCACTTTTCTTTCAATATGTTTCTTATTTTAGGTTTAAATTTCCTATTTTGCGACACCGAACGACATGTTGTGTATTTTTAGCTAGACCTTTCAGTCCCAAGCCACTCTATTACACAGATACTGATTTATTCGTATCGTGGTGTTTGAAAGTCAATAAACAATTTTCTGGGTCAGTTACAGCCGTTTTGCACTCTGTGTGCGAATCTAAGGGCCCGTTCACACCGGAGTGGCAGCTGATAGGTGACGCACAGCGCACACAGTTTACACAGCAGCAACAATGAGAGTGTAATGATGTAAACGCGCGCGTTCACTATTAGCTATCAGCTGCCATTCCAGTGTGAACCGGCCTTAACCTTTTTGCGCTCGTGATTAGAGTTAAGTACCTTTTTATTAGTTAGTCCCTACATCTGACAACTCTTAAAGGTGCGATGCGGAATCAAACTTTTTGTCTTCGATTTTAATAATTTTTTGTGAAAACATTACCCCTGCCCCCAATAGCCCACAAAAATTTTTTCAACAAAATATCTCCAGTGGTTCAGGAGTTATGACCCCACAAAAATGGAGTTTTTTGACAATTCTGTACGTGACAGATTGTTCAATGGGTATGTAAATTTACGTTACAAATTATGCACTCAAAGAAAGCGGCTACTTTTTACTTTAATTTGATACTTTGATCGTTAAGATTGGTGCAATATTTGTCGAAATATTGTGTTTCCCGTACAAAAACCCACAAAATTTTTGTTAAAAACATCAAACGACGGCAGTGATTTCTTCTTTCCTTCACTTGGTGTTTTTAGCGAAAAAATCAAGGGTTTTCGTACAAAAAACGCAATACTCCGACAAATACTGCACTAATTTTAACGATCAAGGTATCAAATTAGAGTAGAACGTAGCCACTTTCTTTGAGTAGATAATTTGTAACTTAAATCTTTATACTCACTCACTGGGGAATCCTTCACGTACAGAAATTCAAGAAACTCAATTTTTGTGGGGTCATAACTCCTGAACCACTGGAGATATTTTGTTGAAAAAATTTTTGTGGGCTATTGGGGGCAGGGGTAAGGTTTTCAAAAAAAATTATCAAAATCGAAGACAAAAAGTTTGACTCCGTGCCGCACCTTTAAGAACATAATTTAATTTCAAAATATATCATAATAAAATTTCAATGAATATGTATGCTTTATGAATAACCTAAACCATGAACAGTAAATCTCAGTTTCTCTAAGTTACCTAAGCAAAACGCTAAAATAAAAATAAACTTTATCATATAAAATTTTTATTTAGCGGCATGTACTTTTAAAGAATGCCCCAAATCTTAATACATTTTCTATTTATTAAGGAGTATCAACCCACCTCTCAAACAGTCGTACTCTTTCTGTTCTTGCGTTTGTGCTTTGAAAAGTCCTTCGTTAATAGTGGCCAGGTATTGCCCGTCCCTGCCGGTCTTTTGAATTCGGGATCGGTAGATGGGTATGTTAAATTTGTTGTAAACGATGGTTTCCTGGTTTCTCGTGGCTTTTACCTTCCCAACTGCTCGTCCGTTTTCATCGTAGCACACGGAGTCGCCTTGTTTTACAGCCGTGCACCGATATCTAAAAAAACAGGTTCAGAGCAGCGTTTTAACACTTGCAAAATGATCAACGTTTATTTACGTTTTTAGCAAACGAAAACAGTAAATAAGTGTTATGTAGTGTTCCTTCTATCCCTTTACGTTTGAATGTTTTGAAAGATATTTGTTTACAAAAAGTTTTACAAGGATTATATAACGGCATTATGCCATAATTATTCTATAAGAGCGAAAAATAAGGTGGAGCCTCGAAGCTCTAGGGCCTAGGGGTACTAATAAAATTCGAAAAGCACCTAAAAAATTACTAATTATTTTAACTCTTCAGTTTTTGCTATTAAAAACTAAAGAGCCGCGATTTCAATCCGAGTCTCTTTTTACAAGTCTTGCGATATTTAGAAAAATAAATTTATAATTTTCTTTCACCCTAGCGAAATTAATACGACTTTCTCAAGTTAGGAAAAATGAAAGAATGAAACTCAAAAGACAGTTCCTTTGCTGCATCGCCGTGCCTCTGCATCTGAAATGTGCATATTTATGTTGTGGCACATTACAATTTGCACATATAATCTTGCGGCGCCTATCGGAAGCGGTATTTATAGAACTTTCCTCGAAATATCTGAGACAACAACGACCCAAATACCATGAGGGTTATTTAAAATGCAAATTAAGTAGGGTAAAGACTTACTATCAGCCACCCTTAATTTCGACCACCGGCTGTTGCCTTTGTCATGCGCAAAGTTATGAAATGAACTTCCTATGGCTAGATAGATGACATGACTATCTATTTAGTCGTAGGTGGTTTATTACATAACTTTCCGCATGGCGAAAATAACAACCAGCGGTCAATATTAAGGTTGGCCAAATCTAGGTCAGGTACCCGAAATAAAACGCGAAAAAAACGGCAAACACTAAATTCCACCGACTCCGACTCCGACTCCGTCCAAAATCTACCGTAATCTACCGTAATTTTTAATATTATGCAAATTTTATTCTAAGCCTAAGCCTAAGCTTAACCTGCACATCAATATATAATTTGCAGAAATTTGAGGCGGAGTCGGAGTCGGTGGAATTTAGTGTTTGCCAAAAAAACTTACTTTTTGCCGAATCTGTCCTGCAGACGTCCGTCCACTTCGTTACTTTCCGGTTTTCGGGATCCTTGCGGGGACAGGATGGCCTCGGTCTCTCTCCCCCGCTCGTCTTTCAGAATTTCGTAGATGTAAAAATCCTCGCCGCCGGCTCGCTGCTTCTTTTTGTTGACGCCCAGGACTCCCGCACCGCGGGCCCGATTCTGCTGGCTGGGATCGATATTGAAGTCATATTTGTCGTTGGAACCTGTCGATAAAAGGGAAAATATTAAAAAATAGAGTTTTTGTTAAAATTAATACACATACTGGCGGGTGTTCATGAAAGTTTTCTTGTGCACGTACGCGCAAGCATTTTTCAATGTGGAAACAAGCCCAAAAAACAACGTTGAACTTTCTTTTTATTTATTTATTTATTTATTTATTATTCCACACGTTACTAAAACGTAGAAAATAATTTCAAAACAAAATTAGCATGCCCAACAAAAAAGTCAAGACCAATGCAAGAAACGTAAAAATATAATATAAAAAATTATAACAATCACACAGTTTTACAGATTAGTAACATAAATTGTCAAATAAAAATAGGATACACATACATTAACATATGAAATGTTTAATGTTGCACAGGTATTTATTTAAAAAACACATCTCTTATGCAACATGTAACAAGCTTTTTTTAAAAGTCAGGCAAAGTATCTTGTTTTAAGTGCTTAATGATGTTTTAAAATATTATAGTTTTCTGGTTTTTTTAAATTGATAATGATTGAGCTTGCACAACTTCAGCAGGCAAACTATTCCATAAATTTATTACTCGATTACTAATTTGCTAGTGTCCAAGCGAAAAACTTCTGCACATAATTTTAATCCATTTCCCCGCGTTATCTTAAAGTTCTTAAATTTAAATTGATTTTTAGTCTCAATATCAACTAAGTTTTTTAAATTTTAAAACTTTTGGTCGTATTAATTTTAATGTTAATATACCTAATTTTTTAGCTCTGGTTTTATAATCAATCTAGGGAAAACTGCAGCGGGAATATAGTTTTCGAGTAAACACTCGCTGCACTTTTTCAACATTTTGAATATCTTTAGCATAATAAGGAGATCACACAAAAGATTTAAACTCAAAAATAGGCCGAATAAATGTTTTAAAGAAACGTAGAAGAGCTTCCATTTTTTTAAATACTCGCACGAAATTACATAGCAACTTTTCTATGCGCCTTTTTGGCTATTTAATTTTAAATCTCGCGTTATTGTTATTCCTAAGTCGCGTACTCTGTTTTCATTGTGTATTTGAATATTATTTAGAGTATATATTACCAAAAAAAAACAACCAAAAAAAATAACTATATCATTCTAAATGACAGATCATTTAATGTAACTAGGTACATTTAATGTACCGCGAGTTACATTTATGTACCTTTCTTTAATATAGCGTTTTTTTTCCGAACAACTTTTGAATTTAATGTAGCGGCTGAGCCCAATTTAATGTACTGGTTACTTTAATGTGACTGGTTACTTTAATGTACTAGGTACTTTAATGTACCGCGAGTTACTTTAAATGTACCTAGTTACATTTAAATGATCCATCGTCATTTAAATGATATAGTTACTGTCACTTTTTCAAACAGGAGTTGCACATTTTTCCCTATATTATATATTTTTGATATTACCAGGATTACCATAACCTAAAGACAATACAGCATTTTGGGAGAGCAATAGTTAGAAGCCTAATTACACAAATTGTTAAGAGAATTTTAAAAAATGTCTGAATTGTTTTTTTTGTCAAAAATGTGGTATATTTTGGGGTCATCAGCAAATATTTTTACAGTCGTCAATTTGTTTTTAACTATTTCAGCCAAATCATTGATAAACAATAAAAATAGCAGAGGGTCCAAGACACTGCCTTGGGGTACTCCGCTAGAAACAGGGAGGTAATCAGATTCGCTATTTCCAATTATAACCTTTTGTTGCCTGTTAGATAAAAGTGAATTTAACCAATTTAAAAGTTTAAAACGAATTCCATATCGGCTGATTTTGCAAATCAGTTTGCTATAAATAACTGAGTCAAAAACTTTAGTAAAGTCAATCTAAACGACGACAATTAGTTTATGACTTTCCAAAGCGTTTGTTCAGTCACTTAGTGAACTGAAAAGCTGCAAGCCCACTGATTTTTTGGCTAGAAAATGTATTGATCTTTAGAAATTATGTTTTTTTTCTTTTTAAAAAGCTAGGAACTTCGTCATAAATTATACTCTCCATAGGTTTACAACAAACTGAAGTCAAAGACATGGGGCGGAAATTGGCACATCCACTTGTTATGTAACCCTTTTTTTAAAAATTGGAACAATAAATGCATCAAGTCAGGTCTCGGGTAACGACCCTGTTTCTAGTGACAATTCAAATATTCGAGAAAGCGGCATCGCGATTTCGTGAGAAATTAATTTTAAATAAAGCGGGCGTAATTTGTCTGACGTTATTGGTAACACTTACAGAGAAGTATTTATTTTATAGCGCAACGAGTTGTTATATTTGTTATTTAAACCTGCCGCTAAAACAAAACATAAGAAAAAAGACTTTTTTTGTTAAATTTACAACAAATTCTTTTATTTTCACAGGAAATATATTGAAACAGCGGCAAAAAAACCGACGTTAAAGTCGTA
>JASAMX010009531.1:0-33834 GCA_030248175.1 Microlaimidae sp. YZB2_3 | reverse complement strand
TTATTTCCGCTTTTTCTTGTCCCCTTTTTTCCCCTTCTTTTTTCTTTTTTCTCCTTTTTTCTCCTCCCCGCTTTACTTTAAGGCCCCCCCCCCTGTTTCAAAATCTCCCCGTTTTAGACCCGCCCCCGGGGTTAAAACGGGGAAACTCTAAAACGAGGGGGCACGGGGGGGGGGGCAACTTTTTTGAAACGGGGGGGGGGGGCAATAAAACGGGGGGGTAAGCAGGGGGGAAGAAAAAAAAAGAGAAAAAAAGGAGAAAAAAAGAAGAAAAAAAAGAAGGGAAAAGGAAAAAAGGGACAAAACAAGCGGAAATAAGGTAAAAATAGTTCTAAAATGGCTTAAAATACATTGAAATAGGCTAAAAACTGCAAAAAATTCGCGATGATGGCCTCATCATAGGTCAAAAATGGCGTCATATTTTTAGGGTACTTTTTCTTTTTTTTGGCGGGGGGGGGGGGCAATAAAACGGGGGGGGGGGGCAAATCCTCCAATAAAACGGGGGGGGCATTTTCAGACCGTGCACAGGTCTGCCGATTTATTATTACTAAGCCAAAGCAAAACCTTACTTAACAGCATAAAATGTACCTTCAAAAAAAGTCATTTGTTAGCTATAAGAACACCATTTATTTTCTTAAAGGGTAGTTTAATCACTTTTTAATGCCCAAAATTAAGATTGCAAGCTCAGAATTGACCTAGAAACATGTTTTTTATTTATTTTTGTTCGGTGGAATTCTTAAACTGGTTTTTGGTACACGTTTAGTACTTGTACCATCGGCTCATAATTCTTAATCAATGAAAAGCTCAAATCTCGAAGGAAAAATAATGACAATATGACAATGATAATAAAATCTAGTCTACAAGTCCGATTTAGGGTATAAAGATGTTTTATCAGTGTATTTTACTTTAGGGTCGGTGGAATCGAATTTTGAGACGTGTATGGGAATCCTACCACTCCGGACACCCTCCTAAAATTTGGGCTGGGGGTCCCAGTATTAAAAACGCTAAAAATGAGGTATTTGAGGTATACCCCAAAAAAAAATTCTGGGACACTTCCCTTGTTTCGGGGGTCGGGTATACCCACCCCCCCCCCCCCCAAAAAAAAATCCAGGAGGCTGCCCACCTGTGGTCCTGTGTGAGTTAATTCCGGACTTATAACGGTAACGGAAGTATACCGTAATTAGTCCGGAATTATACCGTAATTAATCCGGGATTAACTTACACGGGGCTAGCACGCGACTAATTCCGCTTTGTGAATCTGGGCCCAAATGCTTTTAATAATTTTAACATTAACAACACAACAGTAAATTTGTAAAATGATTTAAATGAAACTTATATTTAATATAATTACCATAATTCATTTACTTTTAGTATCATGATACTTTGATTTAATAATTAGAAGTGAAACACAAAAACAAAAAGATAATGATTAGTAGTTTTATAAAAATAAATAATAATAACAATTAATTGATTACTTTTTAAGATCTATTTATCGCTGGATAAGTGAGACTACTCTTTTTCTATTCTGACTGTGTTAATTCACCAGATACTTTCTTCTTTTCACAACCACAAAATTAACCAGTCTTGTCCTTGAGGTTTATTATTTATTATTAGCTAGTTTAAATTATTTTATATTAAATCACCTTTCACCTTAAACAAAAAAATTAACACACAAAACAATGTGCAACTCCCTTCGGTGTCCGGGTTCGGTAAAAATTTACGCGAAAACTATTTGCAGAAAAATATCTCGCAGCAGTATTTTTTGGATAAGAATAAGAAAAAGAAGAGTTTATTCACTCAAATAATTTATCACAAATTTTGAATAAATACGTTTAATTAAGAGTTAGAACTATAAGAAATTGAATTATTGAATCACAGAAAAATACACACAAGATAAAAATTTAAGGAAAAATAAATTATAACAAAAAAACATGCATATAAAAGGACTCGTTCAAGAAAGGCGTGATAAATACTATGAGGGAATAAAGAGGAAGACACAAGTGAGTCAAAAAATTAACTTCTAATTCATGTGTCTGTCAAATTTAGTTTATTTCTTAAAGGTAATTCCTTTTATTTTGTTTGAAACTTGACAAAGAATTTGCCGATATAACATTGGATATAACAATATAAAATATTTTATTACCGTATGGGAAAAAGAATGCAGCAATAAATCTCGAGTAGCACGAGTAGCACTATAATTTTAAATTATGACCGACCTGTGTTACGTTTAGAAGTTGCCCATTTAAAAAAATTATCAAATTTAAGGTGTTTTAATCTTTTTACTATCTGAAAACACATATTTATGTCAAATTTAATACGTCTTTCTTCAAAAGACCCAAGATTTAAGAAGTTTAATCTTTCATTATAAATTTTACCAGGGGGAAGGCCACATTTAGCAAAAAGGCGTCTAGTAAAATATCGCTGAACTTTCTCAAGAGTGTTAATATCTTTACACAAATAGGGTTTCCAGACCTGACTACAATACTCTAAAGTGGGTCTCACAAAAGCTTTGTAGGCGGTTAAAAGCGCAGAAACATTTTGGGTTTGAAAACAATTTAGTATCAGGTTTAAAACTTTAAAGATTTTTTAGCTATTTGACTACAGTGTTCTAAAAATTTCATATTATTTAAAACTAGAACACCCAGATCTTGAGCATAAGTTTTTTCTATTAAATCATATCCATCAATCGATAATTTTTGTTTAGAATTGCTAAAACCCAACCCAAATACATTACAAAGCTTTTGTGTGGCACCACCTGAAGTTGCCATTTATTGGCCCATTCAGTCAGTTTATTCAGAGCTTTCTGCAGATGAAAATTTGATTCATTCCGGTTTCTTAGATAATAAAGCTTAACATCGTCGTCAAAGAGCTTGCAAGTAACATTTTCCAGGTAGCCGCGAAGATCGTTAACATACAGCAGAAATAGGAGAGGCCCTAAGACAGAGCCTTGTCGAACGCCTGATGATACTTTAGAATAACCTGAAGATTCCTGTCAATAACAACACGATGATTTCGATTTTGAAGAAAGGCACCAATCCAACCTAAAAGATCACCAGAAATACCATATGATGACATTTTAGATTAAAGTTTAAAGTAACAAACAAACTCGAAGGCCTGACTAAAAGTTTGTCTATGGCCCTATTCCAATCGACTATAGATTCCAAGAGCTGGGTACAAGTTGATCTATTGCTGAGAAATTCATGCTGAGCTGGGCCGGAATTCACAAAGCGGGGTATACACGGTGTATACACCGTGTATGTGTATCCGGTGTATACACTGTGTAAACTACGGTATATTTGGGTGTTTACACGGTGTTAGTTAATCCGGACAAGTTAACACCGTGCTAGCCTCCAAATATACCGTAGTTTACACAGTGTACACACCGAATACACATACACGGTGTACCCCGCTTTGTGAATTCCGGCCCTGGTGTTAATAAATTATACTGATGAAGATAATCAATTAATTGTTCATAAATCAAAATGACTGTTTCCATCACTTTACAAGCCACAGATGAGAGTGATATAGACTAGTTCTGAAAAAGCGTCTTTTACTGTACGTACGAGAGAGGGTACAAAAAGAAAAAAAATAAAATTTGAAAAAATCGTAGTTTTCTTAGTTTCTTAAGTTTAAACCTATAGTTTTCTTAGTTTCTTAAGTTTAAACCCATAGACTAAAGCTAAAGTCTTCCAGGCTGAAATTAAGGGCGTAACCGCTCTCCGCCAGGAAGAAATAAACAATAAACCCGTGAGCGCGAAAAATTTTTAAAAAAAGTTTTTAACGGTTATGTAACCAATTATTATTTAGTTGCGTCATTTATTTCTCTGCACGTAATATTTTCTTAAAAAACGAGTGGTTACTTTACCACTCATCTATTTTCACCCTGATAGAATTTATCTTTAGTTCGGAATAAGCGTCTTTTTCTGTACGAAAGAGGGTACTAAAAGAAAAAAATAAATTTTGAAAAAATCTTAGCTTTCTTAGTTTCTTAAGTTTAAACCTATACTTCATACAAATCGCTACACGATGATATGTTTCACTACGTTGAAGTGCTGTAATATATCAGTTTGTGCTAAATAAATTTTTGTTTTTTAATTAAACGTCACAATAGTTTAAAATCACCACTAAAATAGTATTATCCTGAACAGTGATTTCGAATTAGTAAAAATAAAGATGAAATTTATGCTTTTAAACTAATTTTAAACCTACATACTTTTTTTTAATGTTTTGCTTGTAAAACTATTCAAAACATAAAAATTAATTTTAAAAAGTCCATTCCAAACTTTTAAATTCAGCATTTTCTGTAATTGAAACATTAAAAAACTGGGAAACAAGCGCGCCAGCAGCGCGGTACCTACGAAGCGGCAAAAAACTAAAAATCCCCAAAAACGGCTTTTGCTTTTGCAATATTTAAAAAGTATTTAAAAAATTTTGAAGAGAAGAGGTCGAGATTTTAAACCACTAAATATTTGAAATATTTTAAACCGTAAAATGTACTAAAGGCAAACCAAACGTAGCTGCTACAATGTGTTCACGTGTTCATTAAACAACTATTTTCTTTTTTTATGTCACAAAATAAGGATTATTGTTAAACTACCATCTGAAGTTCATTTCTATTTCAAATCTTTCATTTTCTGAATTCTGATTGGCTGATACGAGTGACGTCGGATTCTCGTGATTTGAGTGGTTACTTAATGGGGGGCATTTTTCAGTCCAACGAACAACTATTGCAGCCACGTTGGGTTTACCTTTAGTCGCTCGCTGTTTCTCAATTTTCCCTCTACATATGATTGGCGCTAGTAGTTATGTACCCTCTTTCTAACACTAAAAAACCCTTATTCCGAGCTAGTCTATAGTTAATTAAAATTCCCATATGATTATATGTTTTACTATGTTGAAGTACTTTAATATATCAGTTTATGCTAAATAAGGTTAGGTTTTTTAATTAAATGTTAAAATAGCTGGAAATCATCACTAAAATAGTATTTTTGTCAACAATCATTTTAAATTAGCAAAAATAAAGTTGAAATTATTTGTTCTTTGAAACTAATTTCAAATCTACAGTGGCAATTTTTAATGTTCTGGTTGCAAAATTACTTAAAATTCAACAATTTTTTTTAAAAAGTTCATTCTAAATTTTTAAATAGAATCATTTTCTGTAATTGAAACATTAAAAAACTGGGAACGAAGCGCGCCAGCAGTGCCGTACCTACGAAGCGGCAAAAAACTAAAAATCCCCAAAAATATTTTTGCTTTTGTAATATTAAGAAGTGTTTAAGAAATTTTAAAGGAAAAGGGTCGAGATTTTAAAGTAGTAAATATTTAAAATATTTTAAACCGTAAAATCTACTAATCGCTCGCTGTTTAATAATTTTCCCTCTACATATGATTGGCGTTGTAGTCATTGTACCCTCTTCCTACATTAAAAAACCCTTATTCAGAACTAGTCAATAGGACGATAATTATCAGGATTACAAGCACAACCTTTCTTGAAATTGGTATTATATCAACGATCAACCAAGATAGAGGGAGTGTACTTGTATGAAAAGAGACAGTAAATACTGAAGATAATGGTTCAACAATTGATTTTGCTAGTTTCCTGAAGACCATGCTTGGTATATTATCAGGTGTTCACTAGTTAACTTTCATTTTTGTTTCTTAAGAGCTTTTAAGACATTTTCTTCAGGATTAACGTCAGGATTAACTTGCCTCTCTAAAAACAGCTTGTTTGTTATTATCAGTTGTAAAATTTTTGTTGAAACTGTCAAGAAACAAGTCCCACTGCTTGGCTATATCAGTAGTGATTGTTCCGTCAGGGATTAACAAAGGAAGTATACCATTGCCATTGATCGTTTATTTTTTGTAAACTTAAAAAGTTGGTTTTTATCATAATAGTTATATGTATAATTTTTTCAACTTTCAGTTCGTGTACTGGGCTTAACTTTTTTCTAGTGTTCTTAGTCTAACTGTTGGAACACTGGCAAAGAATTTCAGGTTTTTTTTTGTTGAAAACCGCAAGATTTCAAAAAGGATTTTTGGGCTTAGATTAGATAGGAAAAAAAGAAACTGTACTGTATTGGAAATCGCTGCGCAAGAGATCTAAGAGAAAATCCTGGGTTTTTGCTTTGAAATTTTGCATGCATGCAAGTTTTTTTTTGCAAAATTTTAAACATAAATGTAGCGTACAGCCTCAGCCAGACATTAGGTTAGGTTATATATTTTTGCAGTATTTTATTAAACAAATTTCCAAGAGGTCAATAACTTTTTCTTGTTTAGAAGAGCACATGTTCAAAGCTAAGCTGGAAATTCCCATCAGATTGGGCCGAAGTATGTTCGGAGTGTTAGATGAAACAGGGAAGCTAAATTATGGACAAGTTTTCATACAGTACTCCAAAAGTACACAGAAAGATCGTTGGCAGAAGAATGTCTCACTGTGGACAGGTATTTCTTAATTCTTCTCCTATTTCTTGTTTGTTTTTTTTTAAAATCTTTTTAGCTTTTCACAAAAATTCTTGTTTCCTTGAAGTACAGCCGCAATTTGAAATTGAAAATTATTTTAAAATTAGAAAACTATCATGCATATATTTTATTATAAGCTGTTAGTATAAATGCATACGTTTAGTTTTTTTTCAAAATAAATTTATTTAAAAGAATTAGAGAAAAAGATCCAATTTTAAGTATAAGATTATGTATTAGCAAAACATAAACTAATACTTAAAATTGGATCTTTTTCTCCAATTTGTAGTTTTCTCCAAAATCTAAAACAGTTTTACATATAAATTGGATTTAATTAAGGAAAAGTGATGGTTACGAAAAACCCCTGCATTGTTGCGGGTGACGTACGTATTTTCGAAGCCGTGGATATCCCGGAACTCCACCACATTATTGATTGTATCGTATTTCCTCAAAAAGGACCTCGCCCGCATCCTGACGAAATGGCCGGTATTAATAATTTTTCTTTGCTTTAACCACTAAAACGCTGTTAAAACATGAACAAAGATTAAGTATCAATCAAACAAAGAACGAACAAAACGCACTCCATCTTAATACGTAAACAAAATAAAAAAAACAGTTCAGTGTCTCACCTATCCTCGTTTAGTGGAATCAATTTAAGTAAGTTACAAAAAAGCAGTAATTTTAATAAAAAGCCCACAGGGATATTTAACCCGGGGTAAATAAAGGTCAATAACCTACTAGGGATATACCGTAGAATGAAATCTCGAGAAGTGCCTTCAGGGAGGATGTAGTTTTGTAATAGATCAACATTGAATAAGAAGAAGGTGACATTTTATAATCGTATTAAGAGTGCTAGGAAAATACTTTAAAATGGTGGAAAAGTATGAATATAATCCATCAAAAAAAGTGGGAACATTAGGAGGAGATAGGGTCGCCTTTGGAGAAGAAAGGGCATTTAA
Source organism: Microlaimidae sp. YZB2_3 (assembly GCA_030248175.1). Lineage (NCBI taxonomy): Eukaryota > Metazoa > Nematoda > Chromadorea > Desmodorida > Microlaimidae > Microlaimidae sp. YZB2_3. The sequence goes on along the minus strand of JASAMX010009531.1, from coordinate 26,422 downwards.
CAAGCAATCATAGATAGTGTGCGAATTAGTGATGTTCCTACCCTCCAATATCATGCTCCGGAGCTCTGACCATTGGAAGCGGAGGGATCTCCGGAGCTCCGCCCCTTAAATGAGCGATTTCAAGCGTATTTAACCTTTAAGTATGTTCTAAATTAGGTATTCTACTTGCAAATTTAGGAATTTTTAGTGTTTTTAATAAGTTTTGAAAAAATTTAGTTTACAAAAATTTTTTGATAAAATAATTTATGTTATTACTCTTTAATTATTCATAAAATTAGTATAAAAATATGGCGGAGCTCCGGGGATTGCTCCGGAGCTCCTAAAAGCGGAGCTCCGCTCCGGAGCTCGGAGCTCCAGGGAACATCACTAGTGCGAATTACTCTTTATTATATCTCCTTGTTAAAAACCTTTATTTTGATAGGTTTTTTTAAATAAAAGTAATGTAGAATCTAGTATTATTTTTACTTAGGTTCGGATTTGGACGGTGACGAATATTCTGTGTTTTTTGACCGAGAACTTATGTTCGATCGCAACGAAACTGCAATGAACTTTCCGAAAGCAAGTCCGGAAAATTTTATCGGTGGAGTCAATGTAATGTTTACTTTCGGCTTGTTCTTGACATTATTATTTTATTCGAAACCAACAGTGCTATAGTAAAAGTCCAACAAAAATTTATCAAACATTAAAAAATAATATGTTATGCAAAAATTATTAGACATCAAGCATTTATAAATTGGTAAAGGGAGTCCCAAGGAAACGTGGTTTAATGTTTTGTAGAACATTAATTTTATCATAAATTTTGAGGTCTGTGCAATGCTAATCTGCCCTCCCACCTCGAGGAATTTTACGAAGAGGGGGGGGGCGTTTTTTTAAAAACACAGATGCAAAAGAAACGCGGTGAACAAAAGTGAAAATTTAAAACAAAGCAAAAAAGGTAAAATTTTAGTAAAAATAAAAGTAAAAATTTATTTTTATGAACATTTTTGCAAGTCTCGAAAAATAGGTCAAAATCTGCAAACATTTACCGTTCTCAGTTTTGAATATTTCACAGATTTCATTTAGGATTAAAACACTTTGCCTTTTTTATATACATAGATGAACACGGTCACCGAAGCTAGGGGAGGGGGTGTTTACCCCGGGTAAATGACATTTTAAAATCTAGGAGGTGGTCTAGAGGGGTGGAAACCCACCTAGCTTTCTGAGTAGGGAAGATAAGTTTCAGATAATGCAACAACAACAACAACCTAGCTTTCTAGGGGGGGTCGACTCGGGGTGGAAGATTTTGAAACCTAGAGGGAGGTCAGGTGGGGTCCAATGTCCGAAGAAAAATAGTTTTAAATCATTAAAGGTTTAATAATAGTTTTTTTATAAGATAATACTACATATTTATTGAATAAAAAACGATATTCTGGTATAAAAAGGGTGTAAAACTATGAATTTGTGTTAAAAATTCACGTTTTTGGAAGAAAATTTAGTGTAAAAAAGTACTTAAAGTTCTCTGGAGAGGGAAGGGGGGTCAGATTTGAAATTCTAGAGAGGCGTAAGGGATAAAAAAATTCGGAAATTTTGTGGGGAGGGGGGCTAGATTTTCGTCTGAGGGACCACTCCCTGAGGTCCCAAAATTTCGAGGCTAGAGGGGGTGGACCTCACCCTGCCCCCCCTTTCTTACCTATGGTTCTTATGCGTAGTTTATTTTAGACGTCACATATGGCTACATTTTTTCTCCGTTTTCTAAAGCAAAACACTATCGGACAGATATCCAATGCTCATTTAGTAAGCGCTGATAGAAATGGTCTTTTCCACGAAACCTCCATGGACATTGCAAGGAAGTGTTCAATGTTACGTTAGTTACTCTAATTTCTCTGTAATTCGCAAGTTTTATTAAACATTTTGGTTATATTGTAATAATATTTTAAAATGAATAGTCACTTAATGCTAAAAAAAATTAAAACATACAAGTTTATATAAATTTAGAGTTTGGACTAAAGTGTTAAAATGGCTCGCCCTTGTGTGTGAAATACAGTTTTAAAACATTATTTTTAAATTAGCCATTTTAATACTTTTTGAATCTTTTAAAATTCAATAAAAAAGCTGTAAATTAAACGGTCATTTACTGGTATAGCTCACTAGATTTTTAGTGAGGTACGGCTGGCGTTAACTACTTTTCTTTTTTTCGAGTATTCATATTTCTGTACTTATAATAAACTGTCGCAAAGGAAAATGAAGTGTATGATGATTTTTAGGCTGTGGATTTTCCGAAAAGCGGCGTACCGGCGGACGAATTGGAGCCAAATGAAAAACCCAAACACTATCCGGACTATCTACAGAAAGAGGATCGACCTTCGTATAGAAGTCGATGGTTACTAGGACAGATATTCAGGTAATAAATAGTCCAGTAGCATTTTATGGGCTTAAAGTTGACAAAATGTGCTGATTCATAATGTAATGTGCAGTTTAAATTTAATTCGACAAAAACTATAAAAATATTTAAATCACCATAAAAATAGAATGAATTTGAATTTTGTTTTCAATAAAAATAAAAAGTAAAAAATCAAATTTTAAAAAGCAATAAATTCAATAAATTTTAAAATAATTGTAATGAATTTTGCTTGATTCCATGGTTTTGTTTGTTTGTTTTTTGTATTATTTTCGGTTTAATATTGATTAAGATGTTAGGAAAATTAAGAAAGTGGAGGAAATGCTGGAAATTGGTGGGCAGCCGCAAGAAGTGCATCCAGATCCTGATTTAGAAACAGAAAATTGGCAGGAGTATGAAGAGAATGCGGTTACCAGCCGAGTGATGTAAGTGCGCTGCAATAATAATTATTTAAATTTTATAACTTTCGTGCGTAATGCTTATAGGCAAATAAAAGCTAGCTGACCGCGAAAATTGCAGTATTGAATCGACCATTTAACAACAAAACTATTCAAAATTTTCAACGAAATCGGTTTAATAATAAAGATTAAAACCCGTATTTAATAATTATTTATCAATTTACTTAATTTAAAACCCAAATGCAAATTTTTAAAGAGCTAAAGATGGTTAATTCTAGTATAATTTGTAAAAAATTGGAATTAAAAAAAAATTCTGCGTTCTTATTTGTTTTTTAAAAAAAACGTCATTACCGCACAATTTTAATTGGTCCCCTCATGTCTGCATTCTAATTTTCAGCGTCAGCCAGATATAATTCAACCATAGTTCCTTTATTTCTTTTATCGCTAAAAAAGTTTTGCGCCAATTATTTTATTCGCAACAACTGGCGCTGCAAAACTTTTTTGTAAGTCAAAAAATAATTTAAAACTTTAAAAAACAATGCACGACGTGTTCAAAAGAAGTTAAAACTAGGCGCGTTGATACGCGCGCTTTTTTATATTTTTAAGAAGAGAGAAGAAAGGGTTGTGTGTGTTATTACTTAAGTATATATTGATGAGAAATTATTTTAGGATTGTTAAAAAATATTTAACATTTTTAAAATAATTTCTAATGTAATCTCTATATTATAGATTATTATTTTAATGCATTTAATAAAATTTTAGGTAATAATTGAAAATATTTTTGAAAAATTATACTAAAAAATAGAAATTAGACTAAGAAGCAGAAAACCTCGCCGTAAAATAATACAAAACGGCCTAAAAAATACTTCTTGTGACTGTTTTTTGAAAGGGTAATCGCATGAACTGAACCTCTAGATTTTAATATTTTAACGAAAAAAGTTCCAACAATTTGAGCTCAATTTGAATAATTTTTTTAAAGATTATTAATATGAAAACAAGACTCTCTGTGCCGCACTTTAAGTAAGAAATAAATACATGACTTAGTTATAACAATGAAAAATATATTTAAAATAACTGCTAAATAATAAAAAAATATGCCCCAATTTGATAAAATACTAAATAATACATTATTATTTATTATTATACAAAATAAATAATGCTGTTAAAAAATTTCTTTTTAGATACGCAACAAGTGTTCAGGCTATGTTAGATAGCTACGGTATTGCCGATGAAGCTAGTCTCATCTCAGGTATTTTTTTTTTAATTATTTTATTTTAATTAAACGCAGCAATTGAAAATTTAAGTTATTAATTAATTAACCAAAATATAACGAAAAATGTGCAACTTCTATGTAAAAAATTAAGTCAGGGTATGCTATTATAATGGGATAGTTCATTTAAATGGCACCCTCATAAAAATGGCACATTTGCCATTTTAATTCACGCGAATTAAAATGAAAAGCAAGATATTATAGTGGCATACATAGATGAACAAGGGGGGGGGGGTCAGGGTGGGGTCCACCCCTTCCCCTAGCCTCGAAATTTTGGGGCCCCCCTAGAAAAAAATCCAGGAGGAGCCCTCCCCTCCCCCAAATTTTCGAATTTTTTACCCCTGATCCCCTCTAGATTTTGAAATCTGCCCCCCCTCCCCTCGAAAAAATTTTAAGTACTTTTTCTATACTAAATTTTCTTCTAAAAACGTGAATTTTTTACACAAATTCATATTTTTACACCTTTTTTATACCTGAATATCGCTTTTTATTCAATAAAAAGTAGTATTATCTTATAAAAAAACTATTATTAAACCTTTAATGGTTTAAAAGTATTTTGCTTTGGAAATTGGACCCCACCTGACCCCCCTCTAGGTTTCAAAATCTTCCACCTTGGGTCGACCACCCCTAAAAAGCTAGGGGGGTTCTACCACCCCCCCATAGGACCCCCCTCCTAGATTTTGAAATGTCATTTACCCGGGGTAAACACCCCCTCTGGCTTTTTGACCGTGTTCATCTATGCTGGCATAACTTAACAAAACATTACTCACAAGTGTAATACTGGCTGGTTACTTCGTAACCGGGCTATTCAGGCATTTAAAAATAAGCTCTTAGTTTCAACTTGAATTTACAACAGGGGCCTATTTCATAAAAATTGTGTGTAATTAATTTACGGCTGTAAATTAAAAAACGCATATTTTTCTTTTGTATTTTTTAATTAAAACGTATATTAATATTATAATTGCGTGTAGAATTTAAAAAATTACAAGTCTGTAAATTTCGTAAATTCCACAGTTACACGTACGTATTTTTTAATTAATAAAATAAGAAGAAACTAAATCCGTGTATCAATTTACAATTACAAAAATCTTTATGAAATAAGCCCCAGGTCAAAAAAAATTTGAAATAAACAAAAACTTGTTAAATTTCAAAATAATTTTAATATGCTAATTTTTTGTTTCTAATTAAAATGCCATTATAATGGTTTAGTCTCCATTTTATTTCGCGTGAATTAAAAAGGTGAATATGCCAGCCACCATTATGAGGGTGCTATTAAATGAAATATCTTTTTATAAAACCATGCGCTGACTTAATTTTTTCATATAGGAGTTTTACGTTTTTCTTTTATATTATAATATTTTTGATTAAACTAATAAACAGAAATTTTTTTTTATTTTTTAATAAACATAGTATAGTTTGACGTTTAAATATTTTTGTAACAACATAGTATTTTTTAACATTTTTTATTTAAAAAGCCATAGTGCAACGGTGACGTGCAAAATATCCATAAAAGTAGTGTAAAATCCCCATGGCAAAATTCCCCATAACAATCAGAAATGCGTTTGCAAACTAAAATGTGTTTAAAAAAGAGTTAATCATAAAAGCATTAAAAATTTTTTAATTTTTTCCTAAGCCTAAGCAAAGCCCTAAAATCAAGCTAAATTTTATCATGATAAAATTTTGTTTATTTTCCAAGTGTCCAAATTTAAAGTAAATATTGCAAACGCATTATATTTATGGGGAATTTACACCACTTTATGGGGATTTTATAACGTTTATGGGGATTTTGGCCTATGGGGAATTCGTCCATGGGGTTTTTATACGGACCCAGTGTAAACATTTTCCATATTTAAATATGATTTCTTATTATTTAATTTTACTTGTTTATAGTAAAATTTAGTAAAAATCAAAATGTTCTTCTAGCAAATTAAATTTTAAAACAGATAATTATAAAATCATAATTCGATCGGATAGCGATCGCCCATAACTACAAAATAAACATACCACAAAAACAATAACAAAACATAAACACGGTTCTACTAGAATATAGTTCAAAGGCTTATTAAAATAAGCTCTAAAATGAACCATAATTAAAACTACTGCTTAAATTTCAGTAAAGAAGTGGCTAAAACTTGCTCATTTAATAACGCATTCCATTTTAAAACTACTATGTTACAAAAATAAAACTTTACAAAATAAAAATAAAAGTTAATTCTACTTTTCTGCACTTTTAACTTTAATGAATGCCCTCTTGTACTATTGTGATTAATTGAAAAAAAAATCACTTAAAGCTAAAGTCTTCTAGGGTGAAATTAAGGGCGTAACCGCTCTCCGCTAGGAAGAAATAAACAATAAACCCGTGAGCGAGAAAAACTAAAAAAAGTTTTCAGTGGTTCTGTAACCAATTATTATTTTTTATGTAACCAATTATCAGTTGCGTCATGACATGTCATGACACATTTTGTTTCTCTGGACGTGATATTTTCTCAAAAAAACGAGTGGTTACTTTACCACTCATCTATTTTCACCCTGATAGAATTTATTTTTAGTTCAATACTTGTTTTTGCATGCTAAATTTTATAGCATTGCGAGAGATCAAAAACATGTGCATTGGGCCAGCAGGACCGTGCAAATCTTTAGGCAGCACCCAACAGGGCTGCGGATAACACATGGTTGTTGGATCTTTTCTCTCATAGAAATGAGGCCAGCTTGGCATGGCTAGAAAAATGTTGTTGTACGTCAGCAACACATGGCAGTTTTCCATCTAGCAAACCAGCGGACAATAATACAGCTCTATTATGTATGGAGTTTGTATCGCTGGCCTTGCAGAAACACCTTTGCTGCTCATGTACCGGTACGACGTTATATAGTAAGATCAATATCACCTAAGGAAGCCGCCAAATTCCTAAAACTGCTCAGACCGCCAAAATGAAAAAGGAGTTGGGCCAACAAGATCAATATCAGCCAAATTTCAATTTTTTTCAACTTTCAAAAAATATCAATTAAAAAACAAAGAGCAATTTCTGTTGTGCCATTGAGTCATCAGGACCGTGCTGACTTTCGGGCAGCACCCAACGGGCCTACGGGTACCACCTGGTTGCTGGATCTTTTCTCTCATAGAAATGAGTCCAGCTTGGCATGGCTAGAAAAAGGTTGTTGTACATCGGGCACACACGGCAGTTTTCCATCTAGCAAACCAGTGGACAAATACAGCTATATTTTTTGTGGAGTTTGTACCACTGGCCTTGCAGGAACTCTTATGCTGCCCATGTACGACGTTAAATAGTAAGATCAATATCAGGCGACATAAAAATCCTTCAGACGAAGACCTCGGAATGGGTAAACATTGCATGCAGTTAACACTCTAGCGGTAAAGGTTGCCAACATCGTTATTAATGTTGGGCGAATAGTCTCAACCATGGGGTTCGTGGCTTTGGGGGGGCTTCGCTGTTGTGTATGGTTTTTCGCGCTTGCGCGGGTGTTTTTTGTTTGTTTTTTTTTTCTCTTTTTTTTTTTCTTTTTTGTTTTCTGTTTTTGGGTTTTTGTATTCTGTTTTCTGTGTTTTTGCCTTTTCTCGGGGGTCGCCCGGGGCTCTCTTCGCTGGGGGCTTGCCCTCGGGGCTGCGCCGCTCTTGGGTTGTTTTCCGCTTTTGGGTGTTCTCTTTTTTCTCGGCTGGGGGGGTCGGGTTCTGTCTTCTTTCCGGGGGTTTCTTCTGGCTGCGTGTTGTATTTTTTTTTTGTGTTGTTTTTATTTTTTCTTTTTTTTTTTTTTTCTTCTTTTATATTTTTTTTTTTTTTTTGTCTTTTTTTTTTTTCTTTTTTTTTTTTTTTTTTTTTTCTTTTTCTTTGGGGGTGACATTTTTTCGCCCCTCCTGGCTTGTCTTAGTACCTGCCCTTCGCATAATTTGAGTAGGGGAGATAAGTTTTAGGTAATGCAACAACAAGATAAAAAACATTGCGTCCCGCTTGTAGTGTTTGTAAATTTAAAAACTTCATTTTCCTTTCATAATCTAAGTAAGACAATCACACGTCTTTGAAATAACCTCCTTGTAAAACTGCAATGTACTCTTTCAATTAACGAAATGTCTTGTATTAGGTATGGATTTCAAACTACACCAGCGTATTTAATAGTGGGTCTAATATATTTGTAGTATAATGCTCTCAGTTAATTTTTAACGGACTTAGAATTAAAAGTTCTGAATATTAAAAGATATTCTATGCTCTTTTAGCAATAATGTTGCAGTGCTCCGAAACTTTCAAATTATCTGATATAAAAACTCTTAAATCTTTAACTAAGTTAGTTTTTTAAGCTTTTATTGTGAATTTTATAAACAAATTTATTTTTAAAAAATTTTGGGACACCCCCCCCCCAAAAAAAAAAAATTGGGAGTTGGGTATATCTTCCCAAAAAAATCTGGGAGGTTGCCCACCTATAATTAAAGGCTGGTTTATACTTATGACAAAACGCCCTTTGGACTTTGTCCAAAGGACAAACACAGCGTCAAATTGTTCTTTGGACGTTGTCCTTTGGATTTTATTCAAAGGACAGTGTATTCATACTTTTTGTCCTTTTTACTTTTCCCTTTGGATTTTGTCCTTTGAACTTTGTCCAAAGGACAAATTTCAAGCAGCATTTATACTTTGTCCAAAGGAAAAAGTCCAAAAAGTCGTTTTGGCTTGTCCAAAGGACGTTTTGGCTTTTTTTTAAAATTGTCCTTTGGACTTTATACAATTGTTTTTAGTAATATACGCAGACCTGTGAACGGTCTGGAAATTCCCCCTTTCCCCGTTTTATTGAAGGATTCCCCTCCGTTTTATTGCCCTCCCCCCCGCCAACAAAATGAAAAAGTACCCTAAAATTATGACACCATTTTTGACCTATGATGACGCCATCATCGCAAATTTTTTGCAGTTTTTAGCGTATTTCAATGTATTTTAATACCTTATTTTCGCTTTTTTTTGTCTCTTTTTTCCCTTTTCCCTTCTTTTTTTCTCTTTTTTTTCCTTTTTTCTCTTTTTTCCTTTCCCCCCTGCTTTTCCCCCCTGTTATTGCCACCCCCCCCCCCCCGTTTCAAAAAAGTTGCCCCCCCGCGCCCCCCCCCCATTTTGCAATCGCCCCCCCCCCCGTTTTAACCCCGGGGGGGGGGGGCAGTGCACAGGTCTGTATACGAATCTCAATTTTTTTTATGAATTGTTGTTATTAATTTTTTACAGGTCATAGGATTTTGTGTTGCTTAGCGAACATCCAAAAGTTGTATTTTTGTCAAAAATTTACATTGTTTCATGTAAATAATAAAATACTCCAATTTTCAAGTTCAAACACGTATAATTTTTTTGTTATTACAGGACACATGATAACAGTAAAAAACCGGGTATCAGATAATGAAAAAGACGATTACAGTTACTACAATACAGAGTGGATGGTGGAGCAGCAATACCGAAAACTATTTCAAAAGTTTAGACGCCACTTTTTTGACGAGTTTGGCGGGGAGCAGAATGTCAATCTCCAGGTTTATTGTTTTTTCATGGACAATTTTATTTTAAAAAGAAGCAAAGTTAAGTTTTGATACGGTAATTTTTAGTGATGGGCAGTTTTGGTTCTGGATGTTTCGGGCAAAATTTGGAGTTTCGGTTCCTGTTCCGGATTTTTGTGAAATCTCAATTTCGGTTCCGTTGTTTTGGGAGTTTCACAGTGTGAAAGGCAGTTCCAGTTCCAGATGTTCCGGGCAAAATTTGGAATTCCGGTTCCTGTTCCGTATTTTTGAAAATTCAAAATTCCAGTTCTGGTTCCGGTTCCGGGCATAGGTGTTTTTTGGGGGGGGGGGCAGAGGGGTGCACCCCCCCCTAGAGCCAAAATTTTGGACCCCCCCCTAGAAAAAATTCAGGGCCCCCCTCCCTCCCCAAAGCTCGAGAGCGGTCCGGCCTGACCCCCCTAGCGAGGCTGACCCCTCTCCCCCCCTTCCCCGCCAATTTGGAAGTATATTTTTTTATTCACTGTCAAAAACACGGGTTTTTAGTTAAAAACAGTGTTTAAATACACTTTGTAGGCCTAAATAGGCTGTTTTAATACATAAAATTCAATATTAGACCTAAAAACACTTAAATTATTGAGTTAAAAAAATTTTGCTGAAAAATTGGACCCCCCTGACCCCCCTCTAAATTTGAAATCTCGCACCCGGGGTCGACCCCCCCTTAAAAGCCAGGACGGTCCGGACCCCCCTGGACCCCCCCCTAAAAAATTTTGGCCTTCCACCCGGGGGTGGACCCCCCCCCCAGCGGACCCGACCAAAAACACCTATGGTTCCGGGGGTTCCGCCCATCACTAGTAATTTTAACGAAAACTATTGAGAAAATTTTTTTAAAATTGATTAATGGAAAAACAGCTTGTGTGGCGCATGATAGTATTGCTCTTTAAGATGTACTTAGATTGATCGTGCCACTGTTTACACTTTATTTAAAAAAAAAACTAAATTAAAAAATACTCAAATGATATAATATTGCCGAAAATACCCTTTTCTCAAAAGCGGAAACAAATAAAATCATCGATGAACACGGTCACCGAAGCTAGGGGGGTGTTGTTTACCCCGGGTAAATGACATTTCAAAATCTAGGAGGGGGGTCGAACCCCTCTAGCTTTCTAGGGGGGGGGTCGACCCGGGGTGTAAGATTTTAAAACCTAGAGGGGGGTCAGTCAGGTGGAGTCCAATGTCCGAAGCAAAATACTTTTAAACCATTAAAGGATTAATTATAGTTTTTTTATAAGATAATGCTACATTTTTATCGAATAAAAAACGATATTCTGGTATAAAAAGGGTGTAAAAACATGAATTTGTGTTAAAAATTCACGTTTTTTGAAAAAAATTTAGTATAAAAGAAGTACTTAAAATTTTCTCCAGAGGAGAGGGGGGTCAGATTTCAAAATGTAGAGGGGTCAGGGGTAAAAAATTCGGAAATTTGGGGGGGGAGGGGTCCCTGGATTTTTTTTCTAGGGGGGGAGGGAAATTTCGAGGCTAGGGGGGTGGACCCCACGACCCTACCTCCTGTTCATCTATGAATAAAATGTAAAAAAATTGTTTTAGCAATGTCACCATAATATTATAAAAATTAAACATAGTTTTGGAGCTGTTGTTTAAAAAACAGGTTGTTTAAAATTTAAAGTTGAATTGAAGTCCAGATTTAGCGGATACCCATTATTCAAATGACCTCGGTGTGTATTAAAATCAAAATCGTTTTATTTCTTTTCTGATATATCAATTAGGGTTTTAAAACTTTTCAACTTATATTTAAACAGATTTTTTTGTTTTACCCAGGATCCTCAAAGTACAGTAATAGACAAAGCAAGTGCGTGGTACATGGTAACTTACGATTTAAAGTCTCTGAATAACACAAATACCTCAGGCAGCTACAGCTTCCCTTGGATTGTTGCAGATATTTTGACGAGCTTAAAACGAAGAAGCCTTTTACAAAAAGGACTGGAACAGTTCCAAATTGACCCATTAAAAGAAAACTTGGACCGAAAAATAAACGAATTCTGTTGTAAAAAAGCAGAAATTGTAATTATTATTAACGCAAATTCAAATTATCTTTTTTTTTCTTTGATTATTTTACGTGATTTATGCATAATGGAGTATTCTATACGAAAACAATATGAACTATGCACAAAAACAATTAAAATTTTCGCGAAAGCGAATTTTCCTAAAGGAGATGTGATAAAAACTTTAGTGTGTTCAACTAAAAAAATTGCTTTAGTTTCATTTTCATTAAAATCATTGTTTTGCTGTAGATCCGTAATAATAGCGTCATGATTTAATATTTTCGTCCTAATTCGCCTCAGCGCAATCAAGCTATAATGAAATTTATCCTTTGCACCCGGTGCACACTCCTGCAGACCTGTGCACGGTCTGGAAATGCCCCCCCCCCCCGTTTTATTGGAGGATTTGCCCCCCGTTTTATTCCCCCCCCCCCGCCTAAAAATGAAAAAGTACCCTAAAATTATGACGCCATTTTTGACCTATGATGACGCCATCATCGCGATTTTTTTGCAGTTTTTAGCCTATTTCAATGTATTTTAAGCCATTTTAGACCTATTTTTACCTTATTTTCGCTTTTTTGTCCCTTTTTTCCCTTTTCCCTTCTTTTTTTCTTTTTTTTTCTCCTTTTTTCTCTTTTTTTTCTTTCCCCCCTGCTTGCCCCCCCCCGTTTCAAAAAAGTTGCCCCCCGTGCCTCCCCATTTTGGAATTGCCCCCCCGTTTTAACCCCGGGGGGCAGTGCACAGGTCTGCTCCTGTAAACCTTCCACTTAGAAAATTTACGTCCTGTGCGATTTACGACAATAATTTTTAAAATCAATGTACAAAATTTTTATATTTAAGTTACAAACAGCTAAAAATATTAAATATTCGTAATTTTTTATAAATAATAATAATTATTATTATTATTATTCATTAATTTCGTAGTTTAAAGAAGTAAGATATTTTTCGATTTAGATAAATGATTATATGAGAAATTTAATGAAGAAAAACGATGCAATTAATCGATTTTGTATTCGATTTAAAGGACTGAAGGAAGTCATGTTTGTATTACTTAATTGGGCTGAAAACGAAAGTATTTTCAATCGCAGTGCCTTTAAAGAGGATCATCTGTGCATGGTTTTGATTTTGTTTGGTAAGATTAAAATTATGTTCTCCTAATTGTTTTTAGAATTCATAATAGTCAATAGGCGGATGGCGTTGATTTGGATGTTGGTTATGTTCCAAGATGGTTAACGCGTTCCCGTGATGGTCTTTTCCCTGTTAAAACCGTGAAATCTTAGTACGACAAAAGTTAAACCTTCGTCTCACGATTGTGGTATTGTCGTATAACTAATGTCGTAGGTAAACCTTACCGTGGTAAAATTTAGGCCTAGGTCGTACTTAAGTCATAAATAATTTTTTCCGCATGATTAGTGCCCAGTGAGCAAGCAAATTCAAATGGTTAAAAGCTGTAGGGTAGCAATATTTAAATTTTATGCAATATGAAAATATTTCACGTAATACACTGTATCCGTGAATAAAATCGGCATATTACTACCGTACAGCTTTAACCATTTTAATTTGTTCGCTGACTGGGCACTAATCACGCACAAAAATTATGTATGACCTAAGTAAGTACAACCTAGGTCATACGAAGGTTTCTCGTTGTAACCGAGGAAAAGACAATCACGGGAACGGGTTAATCAAAAGCAATTTAAAATGCTCTGGCGTGGCTAAAAAAAATATGATGAACTTAAATTATTTGAAATTTTTAATTTAAAAATATCGCATATTGAATGTTTTTTGGTCATTTTTTGCGCTTTGTTTTAATTGAAAGCATCCTTTTTAGGCTGAATTAAAAATTAAAAATATTTAAAGTTTATTAAAATAATTGTAAAGTAACAATGGGTGCTTAAAATATGCTGCTTCAAGGGCGTAGCCAGGGGGGTTGTTGGGTGGCAACCCCCCCTCTTTGGACCGGCAGAAGTAAAAATTTGGCGATTCATAAGGAAAAAATTTTAAAAAATTTCTTACGCTTCGCTGCGCGCAGCGCTCGAAAGTTTATAGCTTTTAAGTAATGTTTTTAATGAAAATCAATGACAATTTTTTAAATTTATCGCGCTCTCGCGCGATTTGTAATGTTACTCGTTCTTAAAGCTAAAGTTTTCCGGGTTTAACCTAAAAAGCACTGCAAATCAAAGCGGAATGACTAAACGAAATAATAATAATTTTTGCCCCCTTTTATTCTTTAAAAATTTAGAACCTCCCTTCCCCGAATTTTTGACAATTCTAGTTCCCTAACTAAGACATTGCACGACGAATAATAAATTTCTAATTAACTAATTCAATTAAATTTTTATTTTAATTAATTCAATTAAATTTCCAATTACTAGACTAGATTTATTGAACTTTTTTATTTGGTTTAAAAATCTCAAAAGTAAAACTTATTTTAATATTTTTGACCGAATTAACAGAATAGGTAAATTTTTTTGGAAGCTATGTTTTCCAGGGATTGGGGTTTTCAAGCTGGGTGAAAATGATTCTAAAATAAAAGACGACGATGACGAAATAAGCGAGTGGTGGAATCGAAGCAGAAAACGCGAAGAAAGCATTCTTTATTTGGTGAGCAAAAAAATTTTATTTTTAACTCTACTGTCATTACTTGTATAACTTTAGTTTTCTTCAAAAATAATGTGTAGTGAAATTTTATGCAGGCATATCTATCGAGTAAAAAGGTAAATTAATTCAAAAAAAAATTATTTCAGTTTAGCTTTAGTCTAACTCTTTATTATTTATACATTTGGGAAAATTATTTATAAATCATAAAATAAACGCAAATTTGAACAACAAGGAGTTCTGTCTATTAATTAAAATAACTTTAATTAAATTTAACTAAATTAAAAATACCTACTGTCATTTACGGCAACCTTTTTTTCAATTCGTCGTTACTCTGATTCAAGGAGTCATATTCACAATCAGTATTAAATTAACGTGACTCTGACTCCTTTTGTTTATATTAATTTTGTCAATTAATTAAATTAACTTTAATTAAGTTTAACTTAATTAAAAATACCTACTGTCATTTACGGCAACCTTTTTCCAATTATTAAAAAAACAAATTTTCAAGGGACTGACTTTTTATACTTTAAAAGTAAAACATGCTCATTTAGCTTTTTGAGTATACAGCCACCTCAGATCTGGCTAACGTGTATTATATATCTATGTGAAGGTAAAAATTTAAGTAACAATTAAAAAAGTACATCTTATATTTTAACAAAAACGATATCATGACTTAGTAATTAGTGCACCAATTGTAGGCTGATGGAGCAAAAGTAGTACAAAGTTGTGAAGAAGCCGTACAACGTAACGAGGCAGATCCTAATCATCAGCCGGATTTGGGCAAAAACAAAGGGTGCTTCGTATTAGATTTTATAAAATTCCTCGCATCGCAGGCATTCAGGAGCAGGGAAGAAATAAGATTTAGAAAACTTTTGGGAATACCAGGAATACTGGTAAAAAAAGAATGGAATATGATTAATCAAATGGCTTTCAGGTATGAACAAATAAGTTTGTTAGTTTTTGTACAAATAAATAGTTTTCCTACAAGTAATTAACCATAATGTAACATGTAAGTAGATTTTATAAATGAGTTTAGTCGCCGAAACTTGGGTGGGTTACCCCGGGTTATTGACCTTTTGAAATCTCCAGGAAGTATGTACCCCGTAGGTTTTTAGTGAGGTAAACCAGTTTGAGAGTTTGAAACCTTGAAAAGAATCAAGAGATTCCGGTTATCAAACGAAGTTGTTATAAATTATTTATTTAAGATACAAGTAGCCCGTGTCAGCCATACGGCTGACAAATAATTTTTTCCGCATTTTTGATATTTATTTACTAATCTTTTTTTTTCAAAATTCAACCCTTCTACGCCATTCCCGTGACTGTAAGCTTTACAATAAAACGAAAACCTCTGTTAACCCACTCCATTTTGTCGTTGGGAAAAAGGGTCTTTCCCTCCTTTGGTGACAATATGTTGTCCAGCATAAAGACGTCCATGTTAATTTTTTACTAATTTCATTCAACCCCCTTATAATGCTCCCTGAACTATAAGGTTTTCCTTAGTATCTCATTTACCCCTATCTGTTTGGTGGTTGGGGAGAAAGGACTTTCTCTTTTTGGTAAAAATATGTTATCCAGTGTAAAGATGTCCATGTTTTTTTTTATAATTTCAACCCATTTATAACATTCTTCAGAATGTAAGCTTTGCAATGATACCTCATTTAGCCCAATCCGTTTTGTGGTTGGGGAGAAGGGTCCCCTCTTTCTTTTGGTCAATATGCGTCGTACAGCATAAAAATGTCCTTGTTATTTATTTTTTGAAACATTTAAGCCTTTTATGACATTCCTTGAAACTTAATCTTTGGAATGATATCTCATTTAGCCCAACTCTTTTTGTGTTTAAGGAGAAAGTTCATTCCCCCTTTTAATGGAAAATAGTTGTCCAGCATAAAAATGTCCATGTTCATTTTTCTAAAAACATGATATTCTGGCTTTACTTTGGCAAATTACTCTTACTGATAAGTTTGAGCCAATTCGAAGATAAAATTTTTTTTGAACTTTCAAAGTCCATAGGGCCCTGTTTTTGTGAAAATGTGTTGTCCAACCAAAAGATGTCCATGCAATTTTTTTTAAATTTCAACCCCTATATGACATTCTCCTGTCTGTGAGCTTTGCAATGATATCTCATTAAGTCTAATCCTTTTGCTGGTTGGGGAGGAAAGTCGTTCCCGTTTTTAGTGAAAAACGTCCAGCATTACGATGTCCATGTTAATCTTAGCAAAAACATGACATTTTGGTTTTACATTGGCTCTTACTAATAAGTTCGAGCCAAATGAAAGACAAAAAATTTTCAATTTCCAAAATCCATAAGTTTCCCCCTTTTGTAAAAATGTTTTGTCTAGGCTAAAAATGTCCATGCAATATTTTTCCAAATTTCAACCTTTTTATCACATTCTCCGGACTGTAAGCTTTGCAATGATATCTCATTTAGCCCAATCCTTTTTGTGGTTGGGGAGCAAGTAGGTAATTACCTTCTTTAGTGAAAAAAACGTCCAGTATAAAGATGTCTATGTTCATTTTTTTTATAAAAAAACATAATATTTTGGTTTTACATTGGCTAATTACTCTTACCAATAAGTTTAAGCCAATTCAAAGACCAAAAATTTTCAGCTTTCAAAATCCATGGGGTCCCTTTGGTGAAATTGTCAGTCTAAGTCCAGTGTCCAGTCTAAGGATATCCATGTAAAATTTTTCAAAATGTCAACCCCCTTACGATATTCCCTGGGCTGTAAGCTTTTCAATGATATCTCATTTAAAGTATTCCGTTGGGTGGTTGGAGAGGAGTTAGGGAACATACACACACACACAGACAGACATTACGTCTATTTATATAAAGATTTAGGACTAAATAAATTACCGCATTTCATTGAATAAAAGAGGTTATTTACTTATTTGGATATAAAAACGGTCAAAAATACTCTTTGCTAAAAAGTAATATTTTGATGTAAACCAGGGACGTAACCAGGGCCCCCCCTCCCCCCGAAATGGTCGCCAGATGATAAAATTTCGTGGTTTTTAGAGACTAAAAATTCTAAACTTTCTAGCGCCTCGCTAATCGCTAGGCGCCAAATTATAAAATAGTTTTGATACCATAATTGACCCCCAAAAAGCAAAAAAAAATTTCCGCTTCGCTGTTATTTATCTTGCCTAATTTTATTGTCAAAAGTACGATAACTGTAATAAATAATTAAGTACTACACATGGGCCCTATGTTTGCACACTTTGTTCGTAATATTGTGTAGGTAATTTATAAATTATATTTTATGCTAAAAGTCTAGTTATAGATTAATCGTAAATATTTTACTATTTAATAATAAACAAAATTTTAAAAAAAATAAAAAAATCATTCGAGATTATATTATTATGAACAACGTTGTAAATTTTACAGCGACCTCTTCGCGGTGGGCCACATCAAACAAAGCAAAGACTCTTATTTTGGTTAATTTATGTACCTTCTCCTCTCATACTTTCAAGCCGCCTATAGCAATGGCTCGGTAATTTTTTCCATATAGGTACCATAAAAATCATGGAGGTGCTGTTCATATGTTTTGATTTACAGTGTGAGTGTAACCAAAAGATCTGAAAGGTCTCTAAACTCCTTTTTCTGAAATCCAGCATCTGCCAATGTCTGCTAATGTAAATTTTAACTAAGAAAACATTGTGTTTACCACAAAAATACAACTTCATCTACGTTTATCCTTGCTTTTTTAACCTTTTCAAAAATTGCCACCCCCCCTCGAAATTTTTGTTTATACTGAAATTCGCCTTCGCCCCCCCTCCCCCCTAAAAAATGAAACTCTCGATACTTCCTTGTAAACTAAAAAGTATACCTAAAAATTGCTGGAAAAGGGAGTTATTTGAAAATCTACTAGAAGTATGGTGTCAATATTAGAAACATTTGAAGAAGGGGACCCTTTTAGGCCAAAAGGGGTTTTCGATGGGGGTCAAATTTCAAAAACTTATGAAGGGTGGACTAAAAAACAACACATTTTCAGGGATCAATCGCTACGGAGCTTGGAAACGCCTAGAAAACAGCAGCTAGACTGTTTTAAAAGTAGTCACCCTTTATAACATCATTCATCAAAGGCCTTGGAATTGGAGTATTTTCCACTTTCACACGCAACAAAAACTGTGGCGTTTAGGTTACGAGCATTTTTATCTGCGTTGGACGAATAAAATGTCTTCAGTTATAGCTTTATTTAGTGATGGGCAGAACTACGGAACCCCCGAAACACCGGAACCGGAACCAGAAAGGGAATTGAGATTTTCCAAAAATCCGGAACCGGAATTGCAAATTTTGCCCGGAACATCCATAAGTGAGAAAGAGGGCAGGGTGGGGTCCACCTCCACCCGCCCCTAGCCTCGAAATTTCGGGACCCCCCTAGACGAAAATCTAGGAGGGGGGCCCCTCCCCCCAAATTTCCGAATTTTTTACCCCTGACCCGGACCACCCTCTAGAATTTGAAATCTGACCCCCCACCCCCTCGGGAAATTTTTAGGTACTTTTTTTATACTAAATTTTCTTCCAAAAACGTGAATTTTCATCATATATTCATGCTTTTACACCCTTTTTATACCAGAATATCGCTTTTTATTCAATAATGTAGTATTATCCTATTAAAAAGAACAATTATTAAAGTTATTATGGTTTCAAAGGGGGTGCATGGGCGGGCGGGGGGGGGGGGCCCCGGGGGGGGGGAACAGAATTTTTTTTTTTGTGTTTTTTTTTTTTTTGGGATTTTGTTTGCGTAAAACATCATGACCCAAAACTTAAGTTTGCCTTTGGACACCGGACACTTTTTTTTCTTTTTTCCTCGGGGGGGTTCTTTTCTCCCCCCCTTCTGCTGGGGGGGTTCCCCTCTTTTTGGGGGGGGGTTCCCCCCTCCCTCTGTGCCTGTTCACCTGACCCCCCTTTAGATTTCAAAATTTCGCACCCCGGGTCGACCCCCCCCCCTAAAAAGCTGGGGGGTCCAGACCCCCCTGGGACCCCCCTCCTAGAATTCAAAATTCGATTTACCCCGGGTAACCACTCCCTCCCCTACTTCCCCGACCGTTCTCACGCACCTATGGGAACATTCGGACGGAACCCGAAACTGCCTGTCACACTGTAAAACCCCCAAACACCGGAACTGAGATTTTCCAAAAATCCAGAACAGGAACCGGAATCGGAATTCCAAACTTTGCCCGGAACACCCGGAACCCTGAACCGGAACTTCCCATCGCTACGAATTACTGTTATTATCAGACTGTTTAGTAATATACGCAGACCTGTGCACGGTTTGGAAATGCCCCTCCCGTTTTATTGGAGGATTTGCCCCCCCCCGTTTTATTGCCCCCCGCCAAAAAATGAAAAAGTACCCTAAAATTATGACGCCATTTTTGACCTATGATGACGCCATCATCGCAATTTTTTGCAGTTTTTAGCCTATTTCAATGTATTTTAAGCCATTTTAGACCTATTTTTACCTTATTTTCGTATTTTTTGTCGTTTTTTCTCTTTTCCCTTCTTTTTTTCTCTTTTTTCTCCTTTGTTTCTCTTTTTTTTCTCTTCTGCTTGCCTCCCGTTTTATTGCTCTACCCCTGTTTCAAAAAAGTTGCCCCCCCCGTCCCCCCCCGTTTTGGAATTGCCCCCCCCCTTTAAAACCGGGGGGCAGTGCACAGGTCTGGTTATTATTATAAATCATCATTCAATTTTTTTTATTTCGCTAATACCATTTTTTTATAATTAGAAATAATTTTTAGAACTTATAATCGCATAGCGCTAACAGGTCGTTTCGATTGTCTGCACATGGATAATCGTGTATCCTTTTCTTCAAGAGAAAAGTTTGCTGGCTGGGAAGATTTGGAATCGGACCCACTTGTTATTGAGTTGCCGCCAGCCAATCAGATCGGGGGTTCAAATTTTGGCGATGCAGAAATCGAGCAATTATTAAAAGAGTAAGATATTTATGTAACTCTTTTAAATGTAACTCTTTAACTATTTTAAAACGTTTAATGCGCTTATTTAATATCTCAACGATTTATTTTTTGCCTGTAGGTTTACCATCACCTACAAAAAATATCACGACAGACTTTTTAAATAATTTTCTAGTTAATACATAAAAATTATAATAATCCCAGTATATTTTGTTAAAGATTTCGTTGAAAAGTCCAAAAAATAGCATTTAAAATTACTAGTAACACAGCAGTTTTTGCCTATCAGTATTAATGATGTTGAATTTTATTTGACGTCATGGCAAATAAAGACAATATAAAAATTAATAAAGAAATAAAGATAAAAAAATATTTAAAACATCTTTATTCCTGTTATTTTTACCAGATAAAACAAATCATCATCAGAAGTATTAACGTATTGTAAATAAAGTGAATGATGTTTTCTATGTTATTTTCTTAAATGATGTTTCCATAATTGTTTTAGATGGTCAGGAGTGTCAGATGTCTATTTACACCGCGAACAGTGGCGCTACGAGCAGACACGCGTACTCTATAGAGGCTCATTGGAAAGCCGACACAAACTGAGGAATATAGTTCTTCTCGAAAATTTAACAAAATATTTGCAGGAAAAAAAGAAACCTTTGGATGTTGATGATTATTAACTGGTTTCAAAGGGCTATGGATATTTCCAGCAGCATTATGTTAATGCTTAAAACAGACTTGTGAAGTTCCAGATCGTCGGTACTACGGCAAAATGACCCACAGTCAGTATAAAATATACGTGAATATGACTCATTCTGTTGTTAAAAGTTTTCTGTTTTAAATTTAAAATAAGTCACAGTCACATACATAGGTGGGCAGCCTCTGTGATTTTGGGGGGGTATGGGGGGTACGGTTTAAATTTTAGGGGGGGTGTCTGGCAAGACCCAAATTTTGAGGGGGGGTGTACCCAATATTTCGGCGCTGCCTTAAAAAGGGCTTAAAACGGGAAAAAAATGTAAAACAAGATTATAAACGCTATAAAATTTTGTAAGATTAAAACAAAACCTTATTGCAACTTATGAATTTTATTTTTTTAATTCTTTTAGGAATAATGTGCAATGGCGCAGTCAGGATTTTATTTCAGGGGCGTCGGTCGGGGGGGGGAAAGAACAAGTTGTCAACTGCGGCGCGAAGCGCCGCCGCCTGCGCCGGCGCAGCGCCAGCCGACGCGAATCGGGGGGGGTCTGGGGGGTGTTTCCCAGCGGCCGGAGGCGAAAATTTTTTAAAATATATAAAAATGGCTTAAAAATCGTCTCTGGTGATCGCGTGAAGATACATTTTACTTTTGTTTTTTTACCTAATTTCTACATAATTTTCTGTGATCTTAAAAATTCAGTCAGGGGGGTTCGGGGGGAACAATGTCCCCTGGAGGAGAAAATTTAAAAATTGAGGCGCTAAAATACACGAGAAATTTTTTCAATTCAAAATGATACTAATTATAAATAATTAAGGTTTTTTTATAGCTACACTATACATTTATAACATGTGTTTTAAAGGATTAAAAAAGGATAATAGTGGTTGATAGTAGTTTTGTTAAACATGGATGCCTTAACTACTGAATGGGATAATCGATTTGCAATTGAAAAACTAAGATAAAATTGCCAATTTAAACCGCCCGCGTAGCGGGGGAATTTAAAGGTAATAAAAGGTAATGAACGGGGGAATAAGGTAATAAACAATCCGCGCGAAGCGCGGAAAAATTTTTTAGTCCTTTTATAACACTTAAAAATTTTTCTTTGGGATGTGAATTTGTGGGGGGTCCTGTCCCCGACAACCCCAAAATTAAGGGGGGGGGGTGTTAGCAAAATCTGAAATTTCCGGGGGGGATAACCCCCCCCCCCAACCCCCCCCCCCGCCCACCGATGGTCACATATTTTTATAGAAATTGTGGATCATTTTGCAGTAGTAACGACGAGTTTTTCAAAGGAAAACTTTCGGGGTAATACCTCGTTTAAAATTCGAATCTGCGTCAAAATTATATTAATATGTTTTTGCGTTATAACTACTCATCTGTTAGTTCACTATAGTTTTCACTGCTTGCCACTTTTTTAATGTCTTTGGAAACTAAATTATTTTTTTAAGATATGGCACTTAAAAAGTTTTAAATAAAATCATGACAAAAAGAATGCATAATTTCAATTTTATTGTCATCGTAAGCGCAAAGGGTTTTAATATAGTTTTGTTTTATACTTTTTATAAAGTTTTTTATAGAACAGAACCTTTAACCTTAAAACTCCGAGTGTTAATTCTACAATTCTTTATCATTTGCTATAGTTATAGTGTTTTTTTTTTAATTTTAGTTAAAAATGTAAAACCATTAGTAAGAAGTTGAAAGAGACAAACAAAAAATTTAAAATTATCCCTCCAAAAATTATCCTTACCGCCATATCCACCAAAAAACTTTCTTAACTTAAAAAACTTTCTTGGGCCAAAAGTTTTCCTGGTATACGGTTAAAATCGAATTTTTTTTAGTGATCAAAATATTCACTTAACCCATCCCCGTCCCCGTGATTGCCTTTTGCCCGGTTAAAACTGTAAACCTTCGTATAGGCACCTTGCACTGGAACTCGGTTTATACATGAAGTATGCAATATACATAAGCGTCACCATAATGAATAATTACCGTATCTCCTACTCATCTTTCGTAGTATGCTGATCAACCAATCGAAATTTCGCGCCCTTTCGGTCCGTTGATCTGCATACTACGAAAGATAAGTAGGAGATACGGTAATTATCCATTATGGTGACGCTTATGTATATTGCATACTTCATGTATAAACCGAGTTCCAGTGCAAGGTGCCTATAAAAGCGGTGAAACTTTCGTTTCTCGGTAGTGGTTTCTACGTCTAAGCATTGTGATACGGAAACTGCACCGCGGTAAGCTCTACGTATGACCTAGGTTGTACTCAGGTCAAACATATTTTTGGTGTGTGATTAGTGACCAGTGAGCGAGCAAATTGAAATGGTTAAAGCTGTACGGTAGCAATATGCAGATTTTATTCATAAATTCAATGTATTAGGTATTTAAACAAAATTTCCGAAAGGCGAGTTCAAATCCTAAACGTTATAAAAGGACTAAAAAAAGTTTCCGCGCTTCGCGCAGAGTGTTTATTACCTTGTTTATGTCCCATACTTAGTTATTTTTTCATTATTCAATAAAAATAAGTCTATAAAACCAAGAAAAAATTTTTAGAACCAATTTAATTCCTTGAATTTTTCGATTTTCAAAACCTTAACAACTGAAAAAAGAAAACATTGAATTACAGATGAGCAATACAAAGTGCGATAAAATGTTTTTAAAATTACTTCTCCTATCTTTGAGTTTTTAATCCAACTATATAACAATTTAAAGAGGGGGTCTATCGTGGTCGTATCAAGATTACAAAACAAAGTAACACAAAGCGAAGACCAAAATTAAAACATTAAGAATGGGGTGGGTCCAGCGTGGTCATACCAAGATTACTAACACAAATTTAAAAGTGGAGACTATATAATTTATCGCGCGCTGAGCGGAACGAAGCGCGAGAAAAATTTAAAAAAATGGCCCTTCTAGACCCTAAAATTTTTCAAATTTTTCCCTTTGTTGACCCAAAAGGGGGAGGGGCAGACTCCCTGGCTACGCCATGCCTACATACGATATTGGTGAAGTTTACGTACTACAATGCATAGGTGGGCAACCTCCCGGATTTTTGGAGGGGGGTATACCCGACCTCCGAACTTTGGGGGAGGGAGTGTCCCAAAAAATTTTTTGGTGGTATAGGGTAGTGCATTTAATTTCGGCACTTTTCCCAATTGGGCATTTTTGATTTTGGACTATATCTTTGGTAATCCTGAACGGAATATGACGTTTGATAGCTCAAATGAGAGATAATTATATGTAGATGACTGTCGTGAGCTTTTTATTTGTTATGTTATGATATTTTTATGTGAAATTGTGTGATTTATAAAAAATAAAATTGTTACTCATTTTTAGAACATGGGCATTTCATGATTACGCAATAAATTGGTTTAAAAATTAAACTGTCCTGGTAAAATTTAGTCTATTTTCCGAATTTTTGGTCCCCGTGGTTCTATGTTGCGTCTGTGGTGAGCAATTGTTACAAAATAAAATAATGTAATTTTGGCACACATATTGCTGTAGGTAAAAACGGGTTGAATTAAGTGGTTGGGTGTTAAATTGTAGTTGTAAATAGTTAAAAGACAATGTTTAAATGTGTAGGGGTCATAGCAATAGACTTAAACTCGATTAAAGGTTTTTTTTTTAAAAAGTGTCGTAATTAAATGCAGTTTTTTCCCAAATTTTGCTTATTTTGATACCATTTGGCATTTTAGCTGTAACTTTTTGCCAATTACACGTTGAACAACAAGTAGAAGCTTAAATTAAAGAAAACTGTCTGGAGATAATGATAGGCTTTTAAATTTTTGAAAATGATGATTTTTTGACCGAGAAACAATCGATTGTTTGTAAAGTGCCAAAATTAAATGCACATATTTAATTTCGGCAATTTTCTATTTTTAAAAAAACTGATTTAATTAAATAAAAAAACAACTTTCGTACAGTGAAACCTTTATGACGCAACGCAGCAGAGGTGTGCACGGCTGCCCCCCGGGTTAAAACGAGGGGGGGGGGAATTCCAAAATGGGGGGGGCACGGGGGGGCAACTTTTTTGAAACGGGGGGGGCAATAAAACGGGGGGGGGGGGCAAGCAGGGGAAAGAAAAAAAAGAGAAAAAAAGGAGAAAGAAAAGGGAAAAAAGGAAAAGAGATAAAAAAGCGAAAATAAGGTAAAAATAGGTTTAAAATGGCTTAAAATACATTGGAATAGGCTAAAAACTGCAATAAATTCCAAATTATGGCGTCATCATAGGTCAAAAATGGCGTCATATTTTTAGGGTACTTTTTCATTTTTTGGCGGGGGGGGGCAAATCCTCCAATAAAACAGGGGGGGCATTTTCAGACCGTGCACAGGTCTGAACGCAGTATCGTGAAAGTTTCAAAATGAGCTATCAAACATGAAAATCGGGCCATACAGTGAAAAGTTACATTGGGAAAACAAAAAAGTGCCGAAATTAAATGCACTACCCTACCTCAAATACCCCATTTTTAGTGTTTTTAGTATTGGGACCCCGAAATTTTAGGGGGGTGTCCAGGGTACCCCAAAATTTTAGGGGGGTGTCGGCTATATTCGGGACCTTTGGTGGGGTATAACACGATCCCCCCCCCTTAACCCCTCCCCCTGCCCACCTCCCTGCCCACCTCGCCAAGCAACCTTTTAACAGAGATAAAGGTGTCATCAGTTTTAAGATTTTTTTGGGGAGGGGGATTGTGGTATTTTTTATATTTAGCGCCCAAGAACTCTGTGCATTTTTTTTTTAACTCCGAAATTTAATGTTTCACAAAGAAGGTTACGGTAAGCGTAGCAAGCTTGCGAAGTTGTGTCTTAGGATCCTCTTGTCGTGTCCAGAACCGTATTCGTTCTGTATTAACACTTTTTGGTGGCAGATTTAATAATTTGCTCATAAGATGTAGGTCATCGGTTGTTGGTAGGAAAAATTTTATATAATTTTGTTTCCAGACTTATCTAAAAATATCTTAAAGTTGTCTCGCCAATCATTTGGTGTAGGATTCTTGAAAAATTGTTTATGTTTATTCGAACGAGCGGCTACGTGTTCCAATACTAGGATAATTGATCTTTATTTAATTTTTAAAATAAAATCATTACAATCATAGGTGAGAACGGTCCGGGAAGCTAGGAGGGTAGTTACCCGGGGTGAATTGAATTTTGAATTCTAGGAGGGGGTCCCAGGGGGGTCCAGACCCCCCCTAGTTTTTTAGGGGGGGTGAACCCGGGGTGCAAAATTTTGAAATCTAGAGTGGGGTCAGGTGGGGTCCGGTGTCCAAAGCAAAACAGCTTTAAACGATAATAATTTTAATAATTGTTCTTTTTTATGGAATAATACTACATTTTATGGAATAAAAAGCGATATTCTGGTGTAAAAAGGGTGTAAAAACATGAATTATGTGTTAAAAATTCACGTTTTTGGAAGAAAATTTAGTATTAAAAAAGCACCTAAAATTTTCCCTAGGGAGGAGTGGGGTCAGATTTCAAAATCTAGAGGGGGTTCAGGGGTAAAAAATTCTGAAATTTAGGGGGAGGGGGACCCCTAGAATTTTGTCTAGGGGGGTCCCAAAATTTCGAGGCTGGGGGGATGGACCCCACCCTGCCTCTCCTCCACTTAATCAGCAATAGGATGAATGTTGAGCAAGACTACAAAC
>JASAMX010009530.1:0-13339 GCA_030248175.1 Microlaimidae sp. YZB2_3 | reverse complement strand
CAAACAAAATTTATTCAATTTTATTCAATAAAATAGTTTTATCCTATAACAAAAACAATTGAATCGATGATGGTTTAAAAATAATTTGCTTCAGACACCAGACCCCTCTGACTCCTTTTAGATTTCCAAATTTTCCACCCTGGGTCAATCTCTTAGAAAGCCAGGGGGAGTCGGACCCCCCCGGGGAACCGTTCTAGAATTCAAGCTACGATTTAACCCCAGTAATCCCCTCTTAGGCTGTAAAAAACGAATTTTCGGAATTGGTACGTGGTGCCCACCCAGTTAATTTTAGGGGTTTTTTAGCAGTTTTGCTTGGAAGGAGGGGTGTCCCAAAAAGACCTTGGGGAATAACCCTAAACACCAACCTGTGCTCACACCTCAAACATTGTATAAATTTACATTTGAAACCCAGGTGTGATTTGATACCCAGAAAGAAAAAGGGAGTTTAGGGCTAAGAGTCTAGGACATACATGTGCACGGAAGATTGGGGAGTTAACCTCCCCCCCCCAAATTCTGAGAAGGGGGTTTAACCCCCCCCCCATCTCAGAAGTAGGGGGGTAGAAAAGGTTATCCCCCCAATTTTGGAAAAATGAAGAAAAAAATGTCTTTAAAATGACTTCTAATTGCCTCTTGGGGGGGGGAGAGAAAAGGTTAACCTGGAGGGGGTTAAGTTAACCTCCTCCAATTTTGAAAAAATGAAGAAAAAAATGTCTTTAAAATGACTTCTAACTGCCTCAAAACTTAAGTTTTGAGGTCAAAATGAATGTTTTAAACAGTAAAAAGCTCAAAAATGCAATAAAAAGGGCTTTTTGGCCTAAAACCAGCGTTTTTTTTTGCCTATTTTTTCTTTAAAATCGAAAAATGATATGTTTAACATGCACTCCAGAAAAAAAAAACAATAAGGATATTTTGCGTTTCTCTGATTTTAACCCCCCTATTTTGGGGTTTAACCCCCCTCCCACTCCGGACCAACTTGCCCATGTATGGTCTAGGACCAACAAAATTTTAAAGCAACTTCGGGAATCTTGACCCAAAAATATAGCGAAAAATTGCTTTCAATGAGGGGGGGAAGGTTAAAATGAGAAATATTTGAAAATCTTACACTGTCCTCCGTAGTGCTCCACTGAATATCTTCCACGCTACTGGTGTGTGCGGACAGGGGTCTTTGGTCCACCTGCCATTCCCCGCCCTCTTTCATATTCCAAACGTGAATTCGACGCGTATTGTCTCCGGTGGCGAGTTTACCTGTTATAAATACTAAATAAATAAATACTATAGAAATACCTTTTACCCCGCAGGTAAAATCCTCTTAAATTTAAATGTTAATTACATAGGTTAAGCAAAGCACCCCAGCTTGCTTCCGAAACCGTGCTCATGTTTACCCTCACTTCTATTCGTTTACAATGTTTCTGTATAAAAATTCGTTTAAATCGTGATATATTTTTTTATTTTAAAACGCGTATGGTTACCCCAATCCAACCTGCAGGGGTGTAGCCAGGATTTCAGAAAAAGGGGGGTGGGGTTTTACTCCATACACATTTTTCGAAAGGGGAGGGGGTTGTAGGGGATACTGTAAATTTTCAAAACACCGTAAAAAGACATTAAAAAAAGGTAAAAAATTTTACAACAAAAAGGGGGTCAAAAAGGTCAAAAGGGGGGGTTACAACAAACAACCCCCATAACCCCAGCTGGCTACGCCCTTTCCAACCTGCAAATCTATAATAAATTACTTATTATATAAAAATTTCGTATAATAATACCGGGTGTTATTGCGGACCAATCCATGGCGAAACCCTCCGCTTGATGACCGGCGAAACTGAACAAGGGTTTCTCATTTTTAAGAGTTTTACTGTGCTGGGCGTCTCCGCCGGTTTCCAACTCCTCCACGGTGGATATTAGATTGGCCATATTCCACAACTGAACTTTTCCCAAGTCGTTCCACGTCGCGCACACGGACGCGGTACTGATTTTCGCAGCCTATATATTAGTTATTGTATTATAATTATATTAGGCAAACACTAAATTCCACCGACTCCGACTCCGTCCAAAATTTACCGTAATCTACCGTAATTTTTAGTATTATGCAAAGTTTATTCTAGGCCTAAGCCTAAGCTTAACCTGCACATCGAAATATAATTTGCAGAAATTTGAGGCGGAGTCGGTGGATATTAGATTGGCGATATTCCACAACTGAACTTTTCCCAAGTCGTTCCACGTCGCGCACACGGACGCGGTACTGATTTTCGCAGCCTATATATTAGTTATTGTATTATAATTATATTAGGCAAACACTAAATTCCACCGACTCCGACTCCGTCCAAAATTTACCGTAATCTACCGTAATTTTTAGTATTATGCACAGTTTATTCTAGGCCTAAGCCTAAGCTTAACCTGCACATCGAAATATAATTTGCAGAAATTTGAGGCGGAGTCGGAGTCGGTGGATATTAGATTGGCGATATTCCACAACTGAACTTTTCCCAAGTCGTTCCACGTCGCGCACACGGACGCGGTACTGATTTTCGCAGCCTAGTATTTATTATATTATAATTATATTATTATAATTGTGCTACATTTAGTAGTGGTATAATAATATTTTAGAACAACCTTTGCAATATCCATTTAGACCTGTGCACTGCCCTGCCCCCCGGGGTTTTATTGGGGTTGGAGCAATTTCAAAACGGGGGGGCACGGGGGGCAACATTTTTGAAACGGGGGGTAATAAAACGGGGGGGCAAGCAGGGGAGAAAGAAAAAAAGGAGAAAAAAGAGAAAAAAAGAAAGGAAAAGGGATAAAAGCGACAAAAAAGTGAAAGTAAGGTAAAAATAGGTCTAAAATGGCTAAAAATACATTGAAATAGGCTAAAAACTGCAAAAAATTCGCGATGATGGCGTCATCATAAGTCAAAGATGGCGTCATAATTTTAGGGTACTTTTTTATTCGTTGGTGGGGTGGGGGCAATAAAACGGGGGGGGTCATTTCCAGACCGTGCACAGGTCTGTTCATTATTCTTCTTTTTTTACCTAAAATGCAATCGGGAGCATAGGTGGGCAAAGGGATTGAATCTTAAATCTATACCCCCCTAAAAAAACAATCTCGAAACTGGCAACACCCCCCCCTCTTAAAATTTGGGGGTACCCCGGACACGGACACCGCCTCCCCCAAAATTTGGGGGGTCCTAGTACTAAAAACGCTACAGATGAAAAAATAAGACGGACACTCCCCCAAATGTCGGGGGTTGAGTAAACCCCCCCCTAAATCTGAGAGGCTGTCCAGTGCCCACCTATGACCGGGAGAACTAGCTTTCTCATATCAACCGCTGCAATGAATAGCACTTCCTGTGTGATGAGATGCTAGTAGCCTAGATATCGTAGCATTTTGCAAGAATGAATATTTAGGTTTTTTTTAAACAGATTCAACATTTAATTGACATAGTTTACTTTATTTTGTATTTTATGGTTGGCAGACCTGTGCACTACCCCGTCCCCGGGATTTTATTGGGGGGGGGCAATTCAGAAATAGGGGCACGGGGGCAACTTTTTTGAAATGGGGAGGGAGACAATAAAACGGGTGGGGCAAGCAGAGGAGAAAAAAAAGGAAAAAAAGGGAGGAAAAAGGGGAAAAGGGACAGAAAAGCGAAAATAAGGTAAAAATAGGTCTAAAATGGCTTAAATGCATTGAAATAGGCTAAAAACTGCAAAAATTTCGCGTTGATGGCGTCATTATAGGTCAAAAATGGCGCCATAATTTTTGGGTACTTTTTCATTTTTGAGCGGGGGGGGGCAAATTCTACAATAAAACGGGGGGTATTTCCATACCGTGCACAGGTCTGGGTTAGTAGGTACTAACCTAGACTTTTAATCCAGTCTGGGTTAGTAGGTATTGCTTAACTTTTAACTCTTTTGGATCTGCAATATAATAAACGTGTGGCATACAGTACTACAATGCTGTTTCGGCTGTTCCCATCACTATCCATTAAAGTAGTAAAATTAATGGACTTGATATGTTAGTGGGAAAAGTTGAGAGGGAGGTGGTTAAACCCATATGCGGGCAGCAAGGATTACATCACATTCTAAAAGCTGCCGACAACCTCACCTCTAAAATTAGGGGGTACCTGAAACAACTCCCCTCCCTAAAATTTGGTGGGTCCTAGTACTAAAAAAGCTGAAAACAGAGTGTGGAAGGATACCATCTCCCGAAATCGGGAATCTACCCACCTATGAATATGCTATGAATATGTATATGCTTCCCCCGTTCCTTCCCCCAAATAAAAAATTCCAAAGCCTTCCCAAAAAAAATTCCTTTCCCTAAAAAAATTAAAATACCCTGAAAATTCACTCTCCGAAATTTGGGACTACCTTCTGGTAGTAAGAACGCTAAAAATAAGATTTTGAAGATAATTCTTCCTGCTCTTCCATTTGAAGCTGTCCCCCTCCCCAAGGATGAGAATGTTTTATGAAAACATAGCACCATAGATGTTTTTGGTCGGGTCCGCTAGAGGAAGTCCACCCCCGGGTAGAAGGCCAAAATTTTTTAGGGGAGTCCAGTCCTGGGGGGTCCGTACCCCCCTGGCTTTTCAGGGGGGGGGGTCGACCCCGGGTGCGAGATTTCAAATTTAGAGGGGTCAGGGGGTCATTTAATTTTTTAACAAAGTTTTTTTAAATCAATAATTTAAGTGTTTTAGGTCTAATATTGACTTTTATATTCTAAAACAGCCTATTTCGATCTAAAAAGTGTATTTAAACACTGTTTTTAACTAAAAAACCGTGTTTTTGACAGTAAATACAAGCATAATAGAAAATTATACTTGTAAATTGGTCGGGAGGGGGGAGAGGGGTCAGCTTCGCTAGGGGCGGGTCAGGCCAGACCGCTCTCGAGCTTGGGGGCGAGAGGAACCCTTGATTTTTTCTAGGGGGCGTCCGAAATTTTGGCTGCAGGGGGGGCGTGGACACCTTTGTCTCCCCCAAAAAAAAACATCTATGCATAGCACTTTCAAGTTACAGCTTTTTAGATAAAATTGCGAGCTCAAAAAAGGGTCAAGAAGGATTAATGAATTTACTCTAATTCTATTAATTCCCCCGTGATGAGGAATTATCGCGCTGTACATCCGTGGTATTTTATCTTCCGTTCCTTCTTCGTCTTCATCGCTTGAGGAACTATTTTCCTCATCAGTTTCTTTTTCTTCTAGAATAAGCAATTCATAATCGTCTCGTCTTTATTATGTCACAATGAGTCAGAGGCGTCATAAAAAAAAAAATTGTAATTGTGACTCTTTTTATCTCTTAATACACAATTATACACAAAATGAGTCAGCAGACCTGTGTACGGTCTGGAAATGCTCCCCCGCTTTATTGGAGGATTCCCCCCCGTTTTATTGCCCCTCCCCCGCCGAAAAATGAAAAAGTACCCTAAAATTATGACGCCATTTTTGACCTATGACGCCATCATCGCGAATTTTGCAGTTTTTCGCATATTTCAATGTATTTTAAGCCATTTTAGACCTATTTTTACATTATTTTCGCTTTTTCTTTGTCTCTTTTTTTCTCCTTTTTCTCTTTTTTCTCCTTTTTTTCTTTCTCCGCTGCTTGCTTCCCCCGTTTCAAAAAAGTTGCCCCCGTGCACCCTCCCCCGTTTTGGAATTGCCCCCCTCAATAAAACCCGGGGGACAGTGCAAAGGTCTGAGTTAGACTCACGTTAATTTTGTACTACTTTTTGTGACTATTTGTGTTTTAGTAAAGTAACGATGTTATAATTTATTTAATTAGTTATTTAACTATTGTCGCAGAACTAAATTTTTATCTCCCCTGGCCATTTTTATTCTTGAAAAAAAAAACAATCTTTTACCAGATGTTTTTGGTATACAAAAGAAAATCGTACAATTCCAATTTTTAAATCCTGCCGTAACTTGTATTTTACGCTTTCAAAATGCAATAGTTATTCCGCGACTTTATAAAAAAAATCTGTAAGAACATGGTTTTTAGTTAATGTTTCGTTATTTACGATCAATCTTTCCGCCTTATTACGTTTTTATAAACCTTTTAAGGTCTCTCCGGACAGTTTTTATTGCAGAGCGTTCAGTAGTAAACCAATTGCAATAAAGAGCAAAAATAACCCATTTTTATGTACACACAATTTTTGAATTATTATACTTTTGAGTATTATAATATTTTAAGATATTCAAATGACGAAAATTTTGACTAATTGGCGAAATGTAGACAACAAATCCTGTTTACAATAATGATATTTTTTGAATTTATATGAAATAAATTTTTAAAATTTAAAAAAAAACTAAAAAACATTATTAAAATAAAAAAAAATTGATGCCAAATCTGTTTTATGTGGGAATCGATCTCGGGACCTTTCAAAAATTTGACGACGCGCTAACCGACTATGCCACTGCTACCATGGGATAATGAGCTCTAAAAACGATTTATAAACACACCCTCTGAAATAAATGGATAAAACGCACGACAGAACTATTTATGCGTTAAAAAATACAAAAGATGTTATGG
Source organism: Microlaimidae sp. YZB2_3 (assembly GCA_030248175.1). Taxonomy (NCBI): domain Eukaryota; kingdom Metazoa; phylum Nematoda; class Chromadorea; order Desmodorida; family Microlaimidae; species Microlaimidae sp. YZB2_3. The sequence continues at coordinate 6,827 of JASAMX010009530.1, read as the reverse complement.
CCTTCCAAAAATTATAAATTTTAATAAAAATATACTATCTGAAGCTTTAAATTTTACCAAATTAAATTAAATGGAAGTTTCACCTAAATTTTGGAAAAGTTAACCCCCGTTTTTCACGGAAAATTGTATATTAAACCATAAATACAGCAGTATTTAATTTAATTTTTACGTACGTGAAAAAGGGTAACAGTGTCTCTCTATTGGAAGTATTTTTTTCAATAAATAGTGTGCAGTAAATATTTTTAAGGGTTTTAAAAAAATTTCATTGCAATTTGATTTTTAATATCAATTATTTCAATTACTTACAATAATATAATGAATGTTCACTTTATATTCGTGATATTTCTGCCTTTTTAACACTCATATAAATTTTTTAGTGAAATATAACTGTATTTCACGAGATCTCGTATGCCAAAAATCGCGATTTTCCATACTTAAGAAAACTGTCCGGAGAGACCTTAAGGGACTTACTTGGTTTTCTTTCATGTAGATTAGTTAATTTGGCGTAAACAATCTGATTGTCGCGAATTTTCGGTGCTTGGGTTCCTGTGATTAAACTGTACGAAATGGGATATTGTGCTGGTTGTCTCTGGCTATCTGGTATGGGATCAAAACTTAAACAGGGATACTCTACAAAAATAACATTAATTATGTTTTTTACTGTTAAAAACGTAAATATCATTAGAAGACTTAAAACATACTTTAGGGATATTTTTGAAGCAGGAATAAGATTAAAAATTAAGGTATATTCTTGATTGTTACTTTTGATATTGTAAAGTGTAACCAAGTTTGGTTACAACATTATTTCTTCACATAAAATAATACTCATTATTTATTAACATAAAACAATACTCATGAATGTTTAAATGCCTGAGTGGGGAGGGGATGACGAATAACTCCACAAATTCTTCAATTTTGCACATACCCTCTGCCCCAATCCTTTCTAACTACTTTAAAGATTTCGAAAATTTTTGTTGTAGTTTTTTGTCACGTCTTTTTTACTTTGTTATTTAAAATCTTCATTTTAAAGCATTTTAATTTTATTTTTAAGATTTATAATGATTGCTATTTTGACATATTTTAAAATCATATCCAACCTTGGCTCTGCACTTCTTAGGAATTACCGGGGTACGCCCTTTTCATCGTCTAGTTTTTGCGCTTACCCCGGTGTTGTAAATATCCCTCGAAGATAGGGTACGTCCGGCACCTATAATACTTCTACTTTTATTTTGCTTAATGCAAACCCATTGGTATTTTTCGTAACGTCTCTTGAGGTAAACTTTATTACCACGTTACTTCATAATCCATACACAATTGGTTTACATTACAAGCAAGTATAACTTGTTATTTTGGTTTTTTGATTACTCACAAAAAGGTACCGAGTCGCTTTCTAAAGCAAAAATAATTAGTAGGTACCTGTTGAAAAATTGTGCATCATCTTATACATATTTTTGTCACAGACTAGGACCTCGCCTTCTTTCATAGGTCTGCTTACTCCTGGTATGTATGCCTAAACTATCCATTTTTCTATAATAATTTTATAAATATTAACGCAATTTTTGAAGCTAAAAATTAGTTAGTTAGTTTAGTTACGTACGTTATTATGAAATCAGTCAATCCAATCGGAAGGAAAAATTTAACCACTTGTGTATCATTGTTGGCCCTAGGCAAAATTTACTTTTATGAATCATTAGATGCACAAAATTTTGGTTATATGTATGTAAATAAAATAATTATAGTAGGTAGGTATGCATAAAAATGCGTAATAAAAAAAATTCAAGTGAGAATATCTCGCCAAAATTGTCGATTTAAACAATAATTTTATGACTGGACTAATACATTAAAATTGTAGCTGCACTGACAACATAGCATAGAAATCGACACATTTATACATTTTTTTTCTTTTTATACTTGAAAAATTGGTAGGTATTGGAACTAAAACCAAAGGTTTTTTGGAAGCGCCAAATCTAACAAGCCAAAGTTTTTACATAAAATCCGTAAACAGATATTAATTTGAAATATGATGACCCTTTATTTTTTTGCTTTTTCTTAAAAAAATAAGTCAATTTGCAATTTGTTTTTGGAATATTATTCATTTTATTTTTTTCTATTTTTCATTTACCAGAATTATAAAAATAATGCAATAAACAAGAATGAGATGCGGTTATTTGCTCAAAAATATTCAGAATTAAAAATAATTAACCCCCCCCGTTTTGAAATTGCCCCCCCCCCCCAATAAAACCCCGGGGGGAGGCAGTGCACAGGTCTGTGAACAAGTTGGTGCAAGAGTGGGAGGTTAAATTCTGATTTAGCTTAGGGGTTGGTTGGGCTGGGGTTAAAACCCGAGAAACGCATTTTACCCATATCGTTTTTTTTTCTGGGCTGCATACTGCATTTTACCCATATAGTTTTTCGATTTTAAAAGAAAATAGGTAAAAAGGCTAATTTTAGGTCAAAAAGCCCTTTTCATTGGATTTTTGAGCTTTTTATTGTTTTAAATATTTATTTTGACCCTAAAACTTAATTTGAAAGCAGTTAGAAATCATTTTAAAGACATTTTTTTCTTCATTTTTCCAAAATTGGGGGTTAACCTTTTTTCTCTCTCTCTCTCCCCTCTTCCAACTTCTGAGCGGGGGAGGTTAACGCTCCATCTCAGAGAGGTTAACGCCCTCCCCCAACCCCGCCCCTGTGCCCAGCCCATGTATGCTGTCTTCCATCCAGCTTAAATAACCAATGACAAAGACAAAAAACAACAACCAATATCCTGTATTGTACGGTGATTAATAACCCGATTTCAGACCTGTGCACGGTCCGGAAATGCTCCCCCCCACTTTATGGGAAGATTTGCCGCCCCCCCCCCCGTTTTATTGGCCCCCAATGAAAAAGTAGCATAAAATTATGACGCCATTTTTGACCTATGATGACGCCATCATCGCGAATTTTTTGCTGTTTTAAGGTTATTTCAATGTATTTTAAGCCATTTTAGACCTATTTATACCTTATTTTCGCTTTTTTGTCCTTTTTTTTCTCCCTTTTTTTCTTCTTTTTTTCTTTTTCCCTTGCTTGCCCCCACCTTTATTGCTCCCCCTACTTCAAAAAAATTGCCCCCTGTGCCCCCTCGTTTTGGAATTGCACCTCTTAATAAAACCCGGAGGGGGGCCGCGCACAGGTTTGCGATTTAATGTCACTTTGGGCTATTTTTACCTGCTTCTTTTTCGGTAAAGTGGGAGCTTCATCACCATTATGTTCGTGATTCATTTCTGCATCATCCATTTTGTCATTTTCTTCGGTCATTTCAATGTTTTTCAGTTAGTCAGATTTGTCTTTTGTCTATAATGTTAACCTTTGAAAAATTTTAAAAAAACACCGTTTGCTTAAAAAACTGCCCTGACCGCATACAACCCACACAATTAGAAATTAAACTAAACCTTTCAAGATATGGTCAAAAAGTATTTAACAAGTGTTTTGTTGGGACTTTTTTATTTGAAACCAACGTTTTTAAATACATTTAATTGACTAAATAAATAATGTTTAAAATTTTAAGATTTTAAGTTTATTTATTTCGCATAAAGGATATGCAAGGCCGGTGTTAACTGCATATGCATCAGCACTAATATATGATTTGCATTAGCATTAACTGCAAAACAAATACTACATATAAGGTAGTGCATATAATTTTGGCACTTTTCCAAATAAGGCATTTTTGATTTTAGACTATGTCTTTGGTAATCCTGGATGGAAAACGACGTTTGATAGCTCAAATGAGAGCTAATTATATGTAGATGACTGTCGTGAGCTTTTTATTTGTTATGTTATGATATTTTCATGTGAAATTGTGTGATTTATAACAAATGAATTGTTACTCGTTTTTAGAACATGGGCATTTTATGATTACACAATAAATTGGTTTAAAAATTAAACTGTCCTGGTAAAATTTAGTCTATTTTCCGAATTTTTAGTCCCCGTGGTTCTACATTGCATCTGTGGTGAGCAATCGTTATAAAATAAAATAGTGTAATTTCGGCACACATATTGCTGTAGGTAAAAACAGGTTGAATTAAGTGGTCGGGTGTTAAATTGTAGTTGTAAATAGTTAAAAGACAACGTTGAAATGTGTAGGGGTCATAGCACTGCACTTAAACTCGATTAAAGGGGTCCTTTTAAAAAGTGCTGAAATTAAATGCACTTTTTTCCCAAATTTTGCTCATTTTGATACCAATTGGCATTTTAGCTGTAACTTTTTGCCAGTTACATGTTGAACAACAAGTAGAAGCTTAAATTAAAGAAAACTGTCTGGAGATAATGATAGGTTTTTAAATTTTTGAAAATGATGATTTTTTGACTTAGAAACAATTAATTATTTGTAAAGTGCCGAAATTAAATGCAAACATTTAATTTCGGCAATTTTTAATTTTTTTAAAAAACTGATTTAATTAAATAAAAAAACTATTTTTGTACAGAGAAACTTTTGTGACGCAACGCAGTATTGTGAAAGCTTTAAAATAAGCTATCAAACATGAAAATCGGGTAAAAAAAAACAGTAAAAAGTTACAATGGAAAAACAAAAAATGCCAAAATTAAATGCACTACCCTAGCTTTAATACATTGCAGAGTGATTTGGAAAAAAAATTTTTTTCTAATTTTATAAAAAACCAAAGGGGCCCTTACAAAGTTTTTTGCCCTCCCAGAATTTGAGGGGGGATTAGACCCCCCCAATTCTCCCCTGGCTATGGACTTGACAATATATCAGTTTAAAAAATCTATACAACACTCACTAATAGATAAACGTCTAACCAAACTCTAAATGGCTAAAAAAAGAGCTTTAAAATTAAAGCCTTTAGTCATTTTTTTCTAGCAAGCCAAGATTTGTGTGTAGAGGTCAATGGGATATCCAATCTGGCGATCCGGTAGATCCAGCCATTTTTTGATCCAATCTGCTCTAACCGGATTTTTTTTCAGATCTGGTAAATGCTGGATTTTTTTACGTTGCACTGTAAATCCTTATAATTGTTTTGCTTTTTTTGTTAAACTTATAAACTAAAAAAATATACATTGCTTTAATACTATTTGTGCAGCAGAACCTTGCTGATAAGTCACACTTCCCCTTATCAAGAAGTCCTTAGTCTATTCCACATGGTCAACCAATAAAATAGACTAAACATCAAATAAAACTCAGAACTGTGCACGGTCTGGAAATGCCCCCCGTTTTTTTGGAGGATTTGTCCCCCCGTTTTATTGTCTCCCCCCCGCCAAAAAATGAAAAAGTACCCTAAAATTATGACGTTATTTTTGACCTATGATGACGCCATCATCGCGAATTTTTTGCAGTTTTTAGCATATTTCAATGTATTTTAAGCCATTTTAGACCTATTTTTACCTTATTTTCGCTTTTTTTGTCCTTTTTTTTCCTTTTCCCTTCTTTTTCTCTCTTTTTTCTTCTTTTTTTCTCTTTTTTCTCCTTTTCCCCCCCCCCCCTGCTTGCCCCTCCCCGTTTTATTTCCCCCCGTTTTAAAAAAGTTGCCCCTCATGCCCCCCCTCGTTTTAACCCCGGGGGGGGGGGGCAGTGCACAGGTCTGAAAACTGACTTTTTTTGCATTTGTTTTTGAGTTCAGTTACGTATTGCGCGAAGAGTTTGTTTGAACAAGATTTTTTTTAAAACACTTTCAATTTTCTCGCCTCGATATCTTTTTAAAACGATCGCACTTGCACCATGAGTTTTTAACGACTTTTTTTCTTGCGCAATTAAGTTTTTCTCCAGAAATTGTTAAAAAGTTATCTTTCTCTGGCAAAAATTTTTTACAACATTTATGTATTGCGCATGTAATTAAATTTTTTACCTCCATAACCTTTTAAAGTAATTACTAACCTCAATCGGAGTTTACACATTTTGATGTCATAATTGGATGACATGCCCCGTAGAAAATAAAATGGCTCATTTTAATTCGGTAATGGGTGGCGCTGATTAATTTGCGCAAAGAGTTGGTTGAGCAAGATTTTTTAAAACATTTTCAATTTTTTCACCTAGGTAATTAAGTTTTTTACCCCGATAACTTTTTAAAATAACCCTGAATCTGCGAAGTTTACACTGTCGAAGTCCTTTTCACGCAGTTTTAACCAGTTTAGAAAGTCAGTCTCCCGCGCAATGTTTTTAAAGAATGAAAATGGCTCAAACAAACCAAACCTCTTTTGGCTTAAAAACGGCTCATTTTCAGCTAAAAGTGGCTCATCGTAAGCCACGCCTCCTATGTTTTGTGTAGCAGAATATACTTTTACGTACCTTTTTCACCTAGGTAATTAAGTTTTTTACCCCGATAACTTTTTAAAATAACCCTGAATCTGCGAAGTTTACACTGTCGAAGTCCTTTTCACGCAGTTTTAACCAGTTTAGAAAGTCAGTCTCCCGCGCAATGTTTTTAAAGAATGAAAATGGCTCAAACAAACCAAACCTCTTTTGGCTTAAAAACGGCTCATTTTCAGCTAAAAGTGGCTCATCGTAAGCCACGCCTCCTATGTTTTGTGTAGCAGAATATACTTTTACGTACCTGCTTACTACTAACTCTTCCTCGATTTCGGCAATAGGTTTGATTAGCCGTCATAATCTTCTTAATAGTGGTATGTTTTAAAGCATATTTGCAGTTCGAAAGTGTTATATCTTTTTCTTATAATGGTCTTAACACGAAGCTTGTGTAACTCATGATTTTTCATGCAAAATTTAGATTAATTTGATTGAGGTTTCTGTGCTGTTTGTGTTTTTTTTTGTAATCTGTATATTAATAAAGAAGTATTTATTGGGAAGAAATCGAAGAATACATAATAAAATCACAAAT
>JASAMX010009529.1:0-15698 GCA_030248175.1 Microlaimidae sp. YZB2_3 | reverse complement strand
CATTAAGACAGTATTTACTAACCATTAAACCAAATACTAATAAAAAAATTACTATAATTATACTTTATATCGTGTAAGCACGGGGTGCCTTATTTAAAAAGGTAAGTTTGTTTGTACCTATCTGCTTTTATTGCTTCTATCGCATATTTTTGCCTCATACCTGCCTTTAACCTGCCTTTCACCTGCTTGCATTCTAATGATAACAAAACGCTAAAAAGACCCTAAAATACAGATTTTTTGGCATAAAAAATTTAAAATATTGGTAAACTTTATAAAAACAAAAGTCCTAAATAAATCAAAACCACGGACGGATGTTGATAAAATTTGTGGTAATAAAGCTTTTCTTTTTCTCTCCTTTTTTGCTTTTTTTGCTTTTTTGAACAAAATGCGTAACTGTGTAAATTTTAGTGTAATTATGATCAGTTTTAAATGAATCTTATAATTTAAAACGCAAATACAAGCCTGAAAAAATAGACGCTTTAACCACTGAATTCTATTGGTATGAAAATTCAAATTCCTATAGAAGTTTATGTAGCCGCAGAGAGAATATTAGGTGCAAGTTCCATACGTGTACCAATTATCGATTTGACTGATCGAAAAGTAAAATACGCATGTGAAACATCCTTATATCTCAAACCAGGCTCGTAGACCTCAGTTTTGAAGTTATTTCTTCGAATTAAGTCTTTTGTAAAAAAAATATGAGCCCATTTAAGCCAGAAAATTGTTTATTTTTGGTATGTACAATTTATGTTGTCAAGAAAAAATTTTTGTTAAGCAACCAAATAAATTAAAATTATATTTTTACATCGCAAAAAATCTTAAAAATTTAAAAATTCGTTGGTCACCACAACATGGACTACAATTTTTTATTTTGCGTTAAAAACTAATTTAAGCTTATTTTTGGTAATACTAGTTATTCTAAGCCTAAACAAAACCTAAAAATTAAGATAAATTGTATTTTGACATATTTTTATTTGATTATGTGTTTGTGACGAATTTTCATTTTTTCAAAATTGAAATTAAGCCCATTTTTAACTGGTTGTCATACAAAAATGGTAGACACTAAAAAAATTTTCAATTATATTCAGAGCTGCCAGACTCTGGGCAATCCGAAAAAAATATGTTTTAAATTATTTAAAAGCTAATTAACAATTTTTGCTTAACAGCATAAATTGCACATACGTAAAAAATATAATTTTAGAATTAAATGGTTCATAACTTTTTGAAGAAGATTTTAATCATAAAAATAACCCCAAACTAATGTATGTTTGTGTCCATTTGGGTATACAAGTGTTCTACAAGGTGCATTCCACTTTAATTGGTTAATGATATCTGTACATGTAAATTGGTAATTTGGACTTCACACAATTTTACAAGTTGGTTTAGAGTGGAGTAGGCTGAAACCCGAAATTAGGGGGGGGGAATCCTAAATTAGGGTAAAAATCCAGAGAAACGCATAATACGTAATTGTCTTTCTTTCTTTAAACCCATATTGTTTTTTGTATTTTTTAAAATAAAAATAGGTAAAAATCGTTAATTTAAGTTCAAAAAGCCCTTTTTATTGCATTTTTGAGCTTTTTATTGTTTAAATCATTTATTTTGACATTAAAACATTAAATTTGTTTTAATGCCGTTTGAAAGTCATATAAAAGTTTTTCTTCATTTTTCCTAAATTGGGGGGGTTTAACTTTTTCTTTCTCCCCTACTTTTTGAGTGGGGGGGGGGGGTTAAATCCCCCTTTCTAGAGAAGTAAAGACCCCCCCAACCCCCCCCCCGTGCCCATGTATGGTATGGGACTTGTACCGAAATATTATTTTCTTTTAGTGTAATCAGACTTATTACACAATAAAGCTCACTTTTGTTTCATTTTGTTTGAGAATCCACATATTTTTTAATATTTAACGTCAGGAAAAAGTTCCACGTAGTTTTACAAAGTGTTCTACAATGGATAAAAGTTCTTTTTTAACGTAAAATACAAAACCATTTGAATTGAATAAATTAAATAATTAAATGAGCTAAATTTTAAAATTAGAAGGTTATATTTTATGTGTAAATAATAACTATAAAATTAAAAAAATTGGCGATTTCACGCTTTTTAAAAATTGCTGTGAAATATGATTTTTTAATTGCCATTGCATCACACTATAAAAAAAACTACAACATTAGTTGTGTAATTATAGTTCAACTTATGAATGATTATCATATAGTATAATTATTCATATTTAGAGAGTAGCTGTACAAACCAAATGGTAAATTCCTATGGTTCACATATTTCCAACTCATCTCCTTTGTCTAAACATACACCTGGATAAAAATCGCCCCTATTTCCTTCTTTATTTTTGAAATACTTTTCATAGCTAGTCAGCAACTGTTTTGTTCTGGATCTTAAAAAAATAAGAATTTAAAATTATGGGAATATAACGCTTTTAGCGACAAAATTCTTGCATTAAATCATCAAATCTAACTTCAGTAACAAAACGTTTTCTTATGTTTATTTGTTTAATAAATGCAATAAATGGGAATTAAAACCATAGGCAAACAAAATCTAGCTGACCGCGATATTTCCAGTATTTAATCGACTATTTAACAACAAAAACATTGAAATACTTTCACTAAAGCGGGTTAATAACAAAGATTAAAAACTCTATTTTTATAATTAATTATTAAATTACTTAAATTGGAACCTGAATGCAAATTTTTTAAGGGCTAAAATTGGTTAATTTATGTATATTTTGTGAAAAATCAAATAAAAAAAAAATTCTGCGTTCTTATTTGTTTAAAAAAAAAAGTCATTACCGTACAATTTTAATTGGTCCTTTCATGTCTGCATTCTAATTTTCAGCGTCAGCCAGATATAATTCAACTATACAAAAAAAGCAAAAAAATAAGATAAAAAGAATGTTAACCTTTTGCTAAGTTAGGGTCGATGGAGCCGAAGGAACTTGGATCTGGAAGTTGGAGCCGAAAATAGGGAACTTGGAGCCGTAAGTGAGGAACATAAAGCCAAAAGTAAAAATCGCTAAAACCTTTACCTTAGCTCAAGCGAAACCTAAGTCTAAGGCCAAATCAATATTTTCTTAAAGGGTCCATGTTCCCATTGCTCGTAGCTCTAAAAGCCCCGTACTCTTTTGCTATTGTTATCGCTGTTTAGACGCGGAGTGTATATCGGGTCTTGCGTCTCAGTGTCTAGAGCGGGCGTAGGATTACCCGGGAGCCACAGATACGCTGAGTTTAACACTGAGCAGCCTTGGCGCATTCCCTTTCTGAGTTTCAGACGCATTTTTTGACCTCAAAAATGGAAAAAGGTTAAGAAGTAAATAAAATACAGTTTGCATGAAAATCTGATTTTATTATGTTATAATGTAAAAATGATATATAATAGATACTCGTTATTATGTAATAATAATTGTTTCTGTAGTAAAAATTTGAATTATAATTTGATTATTTATTATAATTAAAAACACGCTATAATCTAAAGCAGTCACGTTCTGTATTATACACAATAAAAAAACAAAAGAATTTTGCAAAAATTATAAAGAAGAATAAATGAAATGAAAAGCTAAATTAGAAATACAACTAGGATTTAATAATAATTAAGAGTGAGAAACAGGTAGATTTTAGATATTATGCAAAAACAGGAGTTGTATCTCATAGGTAAGATAAACCAATAGGGACTGCCAAACAAAAAGGGGCTAGCCAATTGACGCATCTAGTTAAACCGCTCGACATGTTAGGTATATCCAGAGAATAAGCACATCTTTCCATAATTATACTATGCACGGCTTTATTGTAATTATCAAACAGGATGCGGGATAAATTTAGATGTTATATAAAAAAACACAAGCGTTTTAATTACATTGTGTTAAAAGAATGTAATTAGTAAAAGAAACTAGGTAAAAAATACATGATAATAATAACAAGGTCACCAGGATGGCGGGTAACGTTTCGGGAATAGAGTCTTCGTACCGCTACTACTGTGAGTCAAAGTCATTCACGTCAGTCGAAGCAACCTCTCGATGGTACTAATCAAAAGTTAAAGTCAAAGAACGGCAATATATCAGGGGTAGTCAAAAGATTGTGACAGTTTGTTCACGTTCCTTTTCAAAACGAACGGCGGAGGCAGCGTGAAATGGCCATGAAAACTAAACGATCGTTTGTCCTTTGATGAAGTTAATTTCGAAAAGTGTATTTTTTTGGTACTTTGGCTGTTTTTTTTAAATTTTTTTTTCAGACAAACGGTTCAAAAAACTATAAAATTGTCAATAATAACAATTTTAACGTCGCAAATATCTGTTTTTTATCATAGTCACTTCTTCAATTGTGACTTGATTTGATTACATGTTGTATTTTTCCTGGGTCTAAAAGTTTTTCTTCGTTTTTCGCCCCAAATTTTGTTTTAAAATAACCCCAAATTATGCCATTAATTTTAAAAGGTATACATTTACTTTTTAAAAAGTATACATTTTGTTTAAAAACCATTAAAAATTTATTTTTTTGTGTTATAATTAATGCTAAGTTTGTTTTGTAATAATATTCTAACACTGCAAGCAAACATTTATTAAGACATCTCTGATTTGTAAAACTTGCAGTGAGGTGTGTGTGTGTGTGTGTGTGTGTGTGTGTGTGTGTGTGTGTGTGTGTGTGTGTGTGTGTGTGTGTGTGTGTGTGTGTGTGTGTGTGTGTGTGTGTGTGAGTGTGTGTGTGTGTGTGTGTGTGTGTGTGGTGTGTCGTTCGTGTGTGTGCCGCGCGCGCGTGTGTGCGTGCGTGTGCGCGCGCGTGTGTGTGTGTGTGTGTGCGTGTGCGTGTGTGTGTGTGTGTGTGTGTGTGTGTGTGTGTGTGTGTGTGTGTGTGTGTGTGTGTGTGTGTGTGTGTGTGTATGTGTGTGTGTGTGTGTGTGTGTGTGTGTGTGCGTGTGTGTGTATGTGTGTGTATGTATATGTGTGTGTGTCTGTATACATTTACTTTAAAAGTATACATTTTGTTTAAAAACCATTAAAAATTTATTTTTTTGTGTTATAATTAATGCTAAGTTTGTTTTGTAATAATATTCTAACACTGCAAGCAAACATTTATTAAGACATCTTTGATTTGTAAAACTTGCAGTGAGGTGTGTGTGTGTGTGTGTGTGTGTGTGTGTGTGTGTGTGTGTGTGTGTGTGTGTGTGTGTGTGTGTGTGTGTGTGTGTGTGTGTGTGTGTGTGTGTGTGTGTGTGTGTGTGTGTGTGTGTGTGTGTGTGTGTGTGTGTGTGTGTGTGTGTTGTGATGTGTTTATATTTAAACAAGCTAAAATAAATATTTTTTAAAATATTTTCTTTTAAATAATCTTAAATCTAAATTTTTTTAAAAATTTTATTGTACATTTGATACATAATAGACACTAATGTGCAAATGTTTTTCTTTTGTTGATCAATTTAAAAGAACTCCTGCAATAATATTAAAATTGCGTAACGTTTAATTGATTCGATTAAAAATCGTTAAATTTCTTTGTTAAAGTTGCGCGTCAAACCGGTTGTAAGTATAATCTTCAATAAACATACATCAGTGTAAGTTGCATGAAATAGGTAAGATATTTTAAACATGTACTGCGGTGTTACTCTAAACATAGTTTTTTCGGTTTCTAATTACAACTTTCTCACTAAGTACCTTGAGTTTAAAATAAAAAATGCGTGTTTTTTTGCTGGTGATAAATGGATTCATTTATTAACACCTTTCAAACACAAATGAAAAATTCCCCTAACAAAGTTTTAAAATAAAATATTTATTGTTTTATTTTATTTTTCTTGTTATGATTATGTAAATTTTAACATGTTTCTTCTTTCAATTCACTAGAGAAAATAATAAACCTTAAAACTGTGTTCAAAAAATCTTAACTTTTGAAAATAGCGTTGTCGCACCACGTTTATATAGACGCGTAAAAGTCAATAATTTAACCCTAAGCTATTATTTTTATTCGAAATAAAACGATTTTTTTATTGTTATTTTTTGTTGTTTTTTTTTTGTTATTATAGGCACAGCTTGCACTAAACGCAGTTTATACATGAAAGATGCAATATACATAAAGTGTCACTATAAAGATAGAAATTACCGTAATTCTTACTTATTTTTTTGTAGTATGCAGATAATCAACAGACCGAAAACCGCGCGAAATTTCGTTCGCTGATCTGCAATACTACTAAAGATAAGTAGGAGTACGGTAATTATCCATTATTGTGACGCTTATGTATATTTGCATACTTCATGTATAAACTGCGTTTCAGTGCAAGGTGCCTATTCGTTATTTATAAGTGAAATTTTACCTGCGCGATGAAAAAACATACGCGTGTATGTTTTTGCAACACTTATTAATTTTGTTTTACATTTATTAAGCCGTTTCTTTTTCAGTTTTAATTTAGGTTGGACTGACGATTCCTGAATAAATTTACTAAAACACACAAATTTTCTGTGTTGCCGCTCTTGTAAATCTTAAAATAAGTTTTATTCTTGTGGAATATAGAAATATTGAAATATAGAATATTGCAATATAGAATATAGAAATATATGGAATATAGAAATCCTACTACTGTTGAATTGTCGAAAAAATAGGATACAAAAATACAAGAATAGAATAATGCAATTTTGAAGCTAACGGCTAATGTACATATCAGAATGGCTAAGGTTTTTTAATTAAAGTAAAATTAAAGCGTAAATTATGCATAGCGAAATAAGGTTTCTGAATAGAAAAACTACTTCAGTAAAAAAGTCCTTTTTAATCTTTTTAAAACGTGGATTTTAGTTTTTTAAAGAACTGTTAGTAAAAATTATGTATAAGATAAACAAAAATGCAAATAAAAGAGCTAAAAAATTTTAAAGACTCGTATGATGTTTACTAAATGATTATGAAAATTGTAAAGAATAAGAAATTCAGCACCAAAGATCTAGTGATGCAATGGTAATCATAAAACTTTCGCTCAGTATCATTTAAAATATTATCTATTAGAGTCTATAATGGAGATAAAAACTTTGTTCCGTTAAAGTATGAACTGAATGATTTATTTTTGTGAGTTTATAATACTATTTGGGTCAAATAGTGTGTATTTTTAGATTAATTGAGTTTAGAAAATCCACTGTTTGTTTGACTTATTCCTGAAGTAAATTGCTTTCTTGTTTCTCATTCGCAACACCAAGATACATCGAAAGAGCAGCTATTGCGAGAACTTTTCGCAAATTCTTACGCTTTTTCCACTTGATTTGCAGTATTTTGACGACATTCACCTACTTTGATACAACTAAATCAAGGAAAATCATTCCTAAATTATTCATGCATCATAAAAAAGGCAGAAAATCCTTTTAATAGCTTACTATCATAATTCAGCGTTAAAATGACCTCAAAGTAATATAATTGTTTCCAATGTAAAATTCAAAAAATCTGGAAATTTCCATATTACTATAAAAAAAATTGGCAATCATTTTTCTGCAGATCCCACTTCACTTATTACTTGAAGCACCGTAACAACTGTTTATGGCAGCGAAACAAAGAATACACAGTGTTAAAGTTTTGAATGTCCACAGAACACTCGGGGCCATATCTTTTCCCGAGTTCATTACCGTTGACACCGCTCTCCAAGCATAAACAGTTGAAATCCACTTCAAGATTATAAAAATTATTCCGTTTTTTTTCTTTTCGGTTATTATACTGCAACGCCGAAGCAAAAAATATAAAAATATTGCTTTACGAAAATTTTCACCGACGACTATAATAATGTTAATGCAACTGGTCGAAGAATTACAGAGATATAAACATTTGTTAAACACTGTGGTAGTAAAATTAAAAAGGGTATAAATTTAATATAGGATAGCAGTGAAGAATGTTTTCTTTCAAACTCGTATCAAAGTAGGTGAATGTCGTCAAAATACTGCAAATCAAGTGGAAAAAGCGTAAGAATTTGCGGAAAACTTCTCGCAATAGCTGCTCTTTCGATGTATCTTGGTGTTGCGAATGAGAAACAAGAAAGCGATTTTGCTTCAGGAATAAGTCAAACAAACAGTGGATTTTCTAAACTCAATTAATCTAAAAATACACACTATTTGACCCAAATAGTATTATAAACTCACAAAAATAAATCATTCAGTTCATACTTTAACGGAACAAAGTTTTATCTGCATTATAGGCTCTAATAAATAATTTTAAATGATACTAGCGAAAGTTTTATGATCCATTGCAACACTAAATCTGCGGTGCTGAATTTCTTATTCTTTACAATTTTCATAGTTTTGGTAAAAATCATACGAGTCTTTAAAATTTTTTAGCTCTTTTATTTGCATTTTTGTTTATCTTATACATAATTTTTACTAACAGTTCTAAAAACTAAAATCCACGTTTTAAAAAAGATTAAAAAGGACTTTTTTACTGAAGTAGTTTTTCTGTCAAAAACCTTATTTCGCTATGCATAATTTACGCTTTAATTTTAGCTTTAAATAAAAACCTTAGCCATTCTGATATGTACATTAGCCGGTTAGTTCAAAATTGCTTATTCTATTCTTGTATTTTTGTATCCTCAAATCAACGGTGGTGGATTTCTATATTCCATATATTTCTATATTCTATATTTCAATATTCTATATTTCAATATTTCTATATTCCACAAGAATAAAACTTATTTTAAGATTTACAAGAGCGGCAACACAGAAAATTTGTGTGTTTTAATAAATTTATTCAGGAATCGTCAGTCCAACCTAAATTAAAATTGAAAAAGAAACGGCTTAATAAATGTAAAACAAAATTAATAAGTGTTGCAAAAACATACACGCGTATGTTTTTTCATGCGCGGTAAAACTTCACTATAAATAACAATAGGCACCTTGCACTGAAACGCAGTTTATACATGAAGTATGCAATATACATAAGCGTCACAATAATGGATAATTACCGTACTCCTACTTATCTTTCGTAGTATGCAGATCAGCGAACGAAATTTCGCGCGGTTTCGGTCTGTTGATCTGCATACTACAAAAAATAAGTAGGAGTACGGTAATTATCCATTATAGTGACACTTATGTATATTGCATACTTCATGTATAAACTGCGTTTCAGTGCAAGGTGCCTATAATAACAAAAAAAACAACGAAATAACAATAAAAAATCGTTTTATTTCAATGAAATAATAGCTTAGGGTTGAATTTATTGATTTCACGCGTCTATATAAACGTGGTGCGACAACGCTATTTTCAAAAGTTAAGATTTTTGAACACAGTTTAAGGTTATATTTCTCTGGTGAATTGAAGAAACATGTTAAAATTTACATAATCATAACAAGAAAAATAAAATAAAACAATAAATATTTTCTTTAAAACTTTGTTAGGGAATTTTTCATTTGTGTTTGAAAGGTGTTAATAAATGAATCCATTTATCACCAGCAAAAAAACACGCATTTTTTATTTTAAACTCAAGGTACTTAGTGAGAAAGTTGTAATTAGAAAGCGAAAAAACTATGTTTATAGTAACACCGCAGTACATGTTTAAAATTTCTTACCTATTTCATGCAACTTACACTGATGTATGTTTATTGAAGATTATACTTACAACCGGTTTGACGCGCAACTTTAACAAAGAAATTTAACGATTTTTAATCGAATCAATTAAACGTTACGCAATTTTAATATTATTGCAGGAGTTCTTTTAAATTGATCAACAAAAGAAAAACATTTGCACATTAGTATCTATTATGTATCAAATGTACAATAAAATTTTTAAAAAAATTTAAATTTAAGATTTTTAAAAGAAAATATTTTAAATTGGTAAATATATATTTGCTTGTTTACATCTATACACACATCACACACACACACACACACACACACACACACACACACACACACACACACACACACACACACACACACACACACACACACACACACACACACACACACACACACACACACACACACACACACACACACACACACACACACACACACACACACACACGCACTCACTTACACACACACACACACACACACACACACACACACACACACACACACACACACACACACACACACACACACACACACACACACACACACACACACACACACACACACACACACACACACACACACACACACACACACACACACACACGCACACGCACACACATACACACACACACGCGCGCGCACACGCGCACACACGCGCGCGCGCACACACGTACACAAAAATACACACACACACACACACACACACACACACACACACACACACACACACACACACACACACACACACACACACACACACACACACACACACACACACACACACACACACACACACACACACACACACCTCACTGCAAGTTTTACAAATCAGAGATGTCTTAATAAATGTTTGCTTGCAGTGTTAGAATATTATTACAAAACAAACTTAGCATTAATTATAACACAAAAAAATAAATTTTTAATGGTTTTTAAACAAAATGTATACTTTTTAAAAGTAAATGTATACCTTTTAAAATTAATGGCATAATTTGGGGTTATTTTAAAACAAAATTTGGGGCGAAAAACGAAGAAAAACTTTTAGACCCAGGAAAAATACAACATGTAATCAAATCAAGTCACAATTCAAGAAGTGACTATGGTAAAAAACAGATATTTGCGACGTTAAAATTGTTATTATTGACAATTTTATAGTTTTTTGAACCGTTTGTCTGAAAAAAAAATTTAAAAAAAACAGCCAAAGTACCAAAAAAATACACTTTTCGAAATTAACTTCATCAAAGGACAAACGATCGTTTAGTTTTCATGGCCATTTCACGCTGCCTCCGCCGTTCGTTTTGAAAAGGAACGTGAACAAACTGTCACAATCTTTTGACTACCTGATATATTGCCGTTCTTTGACTTTAACTTTTGTATTAGTACCATCGAGAGGTTGCTTCGACTGACGTGAATGACTTTGACTCACAGTAGTAGCGGTACCAACACTCTATTCCCGAAACGTTACCCGCCATCCTGGTGACCTTGTTATTATTATCATGTATTTTTTACCTAGTTTCTTTTACTAATTACATTCTTTTAACACAATGTAATTAAAACGCTTGGTTTTTTTATATAACATCTAAATTTATCCCGCATCCTGTTTGATAATTACAATAAAACCGTGCATCGCCCTATAATTATGGAAAGTAATGTGCTGGATCCTGGATATACTAACATGTTGAGCGGTTTAACTAGGATGCGTCAATTGGCTAGCCCCCTTTTTGTTTTGCAGTCCCTATTGGTTTATCTTACCTATGAGATACAACTCCTGTTTTTGCATAATATCTAAAATCTACCTGTTTCTCACTCAAATCATCATTAAATCCTAATTGTATTCCATCTCAGCTTTTCATTTCATTTATTCTTATTTCTAAGTTTTCCAAAATTCTTTAGTTTTTTTATAGTGTATACTACAGAACGTGACTGCTTTAGATTATAGCGTGTTTTTAATTATAATAAATAATCATATTTTCATTCAAATTTTTACTACAGCAACAAGGATTTTTACATTATAACGTGTATCTTTTTTATTTCATTTTTACATTATAACATTATACAATCAGATTTTCATGCAAACTGTATTTTATTTACTTCTTAACCTTTTTCCATTTTTGAGGTCAAAAAATGCGTCTGAAACTCAGAAAGGGAATGCGCCAAGGCTGCTCAGTGTTAAACTCAGCGTATCTGTGGCTCCCGGGTAATCCTTCCGCCGCTCTTATACACTGAGACGCAAGACCCGATATACACTCCGCGTCTAAACAGCGATAACAATAGCAAAAGGGTACGGGGCTTTTAGAGCTACGAGCAATGGGAACATGGACCCTTTAAGAAAATATTGATTTGGCCTTAGACTTAGGTTTCGCTTGAGCTTAGGTAAAGGTTTTAGCGATTTTTACTTTTGGCTTTAGGTTCCTCACTTACGGCTCCAAGTTCCCTATTTTCGGCTCCAACTTCCAGATCCAAGTTCCTTCGGCTCCATCGACCCTAACTTAGCAAAAGGTTAACATTCTTTTTATCTTATTTTTTTGCTTTTTTGTATAGTTGAATTATATCTGGCTGACGCTGAAAATTAGAATGCAGACATGAAAGGACCAATTAAAATTGTACGGTAATGACTTTTTTTTAAAAAAACAAATAAGAACGCAAAATTTTTTTTTATTTGACTTTTCACAAAATATACATAAATTAACCAATTTTAGCCCTTAAAAAATTTGCATTCAGGTTCCAATTTAAGTAATTTAATAATTAATTATGAAAATACAGTTTTTAATCTTTGTTATTAACCCGCTTTAGTGAAAGTATTTCAATGTTTTTGTTGTTAAATAGTCGATTAAATACTGCAAATATCGCGGTCAGCTAGATTTTGTTTGCCTATAGTTTAATTCCCATTTATTGCATTTTATTAAACAAATAAACATAAGAAAACGTTTTGTTACTGAAGTTAGATTTGATGATTTAATGCAAGAATTTTGTCGCTAAAAGCGTTATATTCCCATAATTTTAAATTCTTATTTTTTTAAGATCCAGAACAAAACAGTTGCTGACTAGCTATGAAAAGTATTTCAAAAATAAAGAAGGAAATAGGGGCGATTTTTATCCAGGCGTATGTTTAGACAAAGGAGATGAGTTGGAAATATGTGAACCATAGGAATTTACCATTTGGTTTGTACAGCTACTCTCTAAATATGAATAATTATACTATATGATAATCATTCATAAGTTGAACTATAATTACACAACTAATGTTGTAGTTTTTTTTATAGTGTGATGCAATGGCAATTAAAAAATCATATTCACAGCAATTTTTAAAAAGCGTGAAATCGCCAATTTTTTTAATTTTATAGTTATTATTTACACATAAAATATAACCTTCTAATTTTAAAATTTAGCTCATTTAATTATTTGATTTAATTTATTCAATTCAAATGGTTTTGTATTTTACGTTAAAAAAGAACTTTTATCCATTGTAGAACACTTTGTAAAACTACGTGGAACTTTTTCCTGACGTTAAATATTAAAAAATATGTGGATTCTAAACATAAATAAAACGAAAGTGAGTTTTATTGTGTAATAAGTCTGATTACACTAAAAGAAAATAATATTTCGGTACAAGTCCCATACCATACATGGGCACGGGGGGGGGGGGGGTTGGGGGGGGCTAACCCCCCCCCCCCAAATTCTGAGAAGGGGGATTTAACCCCCCCCCCCATTCAAAAGTGGAAGAGGGAGAAAAGGTTAACCCCCCAATTTTGGAAAAATGAAGAAAAAAAATGTCTTTAAAATGACTTCTAACAACTTAAGTTTTGAGGTCAAAATGAATGTTTTAAGCAATAAAAAGCTCAAAAATGCTATAAAAAGGGCTTTTTGACCTAAAATTAGCGTTTTTTACCTATTTTTCCTTTAAAATCGAAAAACAATATGGGTAAAATGCACTCTAGAAAAAAACGATATGGGTATTTTGCGTTTCTCGGACTTTAACCCCCCCCCTAATTAGGGGTTTAACCCCCCACTCCGGACCAATTTGCCCATGTATGTCCCATACGTGTACCAATTATCAATTTGATCTATCCAAAAGTAAAATACGCATATAGACCATTTTTACCCCAAATCAGACACCTAGACATCATTTTTGAGGTTATTTTTACGATTAAAGTCTTCCGTAAAAAGTTATGAGCCCATGTAAGCCCGAAAATTGCCTATTTTTTGTATGTACAATTTATGTTGTTAAGGAAAAATTTTTATTTAGCTTTTAAATAACTTAAAAATATTTTTTTCGGATTGCCCAGAGTCTGGCGGCTTTGAATATAGCTCGAAATTTTTTCTAGTGTTTAATATTTTTGTCTGAGAACCAGTTAAAAATGGACTAAATTTCAATCTTGAAAAAATAAAAATTCGTCAAAAACAGATAATCAAATAAAAATATGTCAAAATACAATTTAGCTTGATTTTTAGGTTTTGCATAGGCTTAGGATAACTAATATTAACAAAAATAAGCTTAAATTAGCTTTTAAAGCCAAATAAAAAATTATTGTTCATGTTTTTGGTGGTTCATGTGACCAACGAATTTTTAAATTTTTTAGATATTTTTAGATCTTCAGACTTTAAGCAATATAAAAATATAATTTTTAATTTATTTTGTTCTTTAACAAAATTTTTTTCTTAACAACATAAATTGTACATACCCAAAATAGGTAATTTTTGGGCTTAAATGGGCTTATAACTTTTTACAGAAGACTTAAATCAAAAAAATAACCTCGAAATTGAGGTCTACGAGTCTCATTGATATAAAGATGTTTCACATGCGTATTTAAGTTTTCGATCAATCAAATCAATAATTGGTACACGTATGGGACTTGTACCTAATATTTCTCTGCGGCTACATAAACTTCTATAGGAATTTGAATTTTCATACCAATAGAATTCAGTGGTTAAAGCGTCTATTTTTTCAGGCTTGTATTTGCGTTTTAAATTATAAGATTCATTTAAAACTGATCATAATTACACTAAAATTTACACAGTTACGCATTTTGTTCAAAAAAGCAAAAAAAGCAAAAAAGGAGAGAAAAAAGAAAAGCTTTATTACCACAAATTTTATCAACATCCGTCCGTGGTTTTGATTTATTTAGGACTTTTGTTTTTATAAAGTTTACCAATATTTTAAATTTTTTATGCCAAAAAATCTGTATTTTAGGGTCTTTTTAGCGTTTTGTTATCATTAGAATGCAAGCAGGTGAAAGGCAGGTTAAAGGCAGGTATGAGGCAAAAATATTTGCGATAGAAGCAATAAAAGCAGATAGGTACAAACAAACTTACCTTTTTAAATAAGGCACCCCGTGCTTACCAGAATATAAAGTATAATTATAGTAATTTTTTTATTAGTATTTGGTTTAATGGTTAGTAAATACTGTCTTAATGTTAATATTATATTCGTACTTTAGCTTCTTAATAAATTTTAAAAAACAGAGTAAAGGCCTAATGTAAAAACAAACTATATAAACAACAACAAAAATATAATCAACATTAAGATATTTCAGTGCGAAAAAAAATCGGACAAAAAAGAAAGTGACTCTGACCATAAGGAATTGTGCAGAGGTCATAAAACTGCAAATAGGTGTCAGGACGTGGTCTACTCAACCATCCAATTTTTATTTTTAGCAAAACTAATAAACTGAGATTTTTAAGCTTATATCAATTTGATCAAGTTTACAAAATACTTTTTTGGTTGATTTTTAGACTTTTTACCAACTGTAACGCTCAGACTTTAGTCAATTTATTCGGGTTATTTGCGTTGACGTGCAATTGGAGCGAATTAGCACCACACCCTTGAAAGAGTTCCGCGCGGTAAAAAAAACACCGCGAAATCCCTCTGAAAGGGCAAAGAGCGCGCACCTTCGAGGATTAGAACGGATATAAAAGTTTTTTTTATAGTTTTTAACTATGGGGGAGGTTATCGCCTCTTGCCTGTCACCTCATCGGCTTTATTTAAAAGTCCAAAATAAATTTTTTTATCTAATTATTAATAATTTGAGTAATTTCTGGCTGACTAGTTGTTTCCTATATATCTTTTGCAATTGTGAAATGTGGAATTTAAAAAATTGCAATCGGGATTAAACTATCAGTAGAAATACCAATAAAAACGATTTTGTATCTAAAACGTTTTTTCCCTACAGAAGAATTACAAAA